>JAYKKT010000043.1:1457500-1637500 GCA_036023115.1 Brasenia schreberi
AGAAAAAAGTACATTTGTGTGTTCTGCATTTTGAAAAAAAATTTAGTGGTTTTTTTATGTCTTCATGAAACATTAGCCTTATTTTTAATTATGCTTATGTATTTTTTGCATTTTTTATTTTTTTTTTTTTTACATATGCTGTTCTATATTTTATTTTTTTTTTTTTTTTTTTTTTATTATTTTATATTTTTATTACATATTATGTATTGCTAGTTACATTTTTTTTATATATTTTATTATTTCATTTTATCACTTTTTATTCTTTTTTTTATTATTGATGTTACATTTTTTTTATTTAGAGCAGTTCAATGTTATCTGTTTTCTTCAAATGGACGTGCCAGGCATTTATTACATGTATGGCATTATTGTTTTTCTTTTTTCACGTTTTAAATATTTTTCAATAAGTGTCATGAATTAGTACATGCCTTTACCGTTGTTATTTTTAGCACAGTACACATATTGTTATTTTTTTTCTTTATCTGATCTTTTATGATGTCAATATCATATGTTTCTTCATTATTATTATTTTCATTCTTTTTTATTATTATGTTTCTTCATTTTTTTTTCATAGAGTTTTTAGTTTTTTTTTTTTCAGACTTCTTCTTCTTATTACAAATTTTCTTTAAAAAAAATATATATTATTTTTTAAATTTTGCTTGAAGCATTTCGGATGCCGCTGGAACACCTTTTTTTTTTTTTTTTTTTTCGAAGAAATTGTTTTTTTTTTTATTATTTTTTTTTTCTTTACCTACTTATTATCATTTTTAATATTTTTTTTTTTTTTTTTTTCCAACCCATCTTAATTAAACATTTTTTTTTTTTTTTTTTTTTTTTTTTTTTTTTTTTAAAACTTGAGAGAGAGATTGAAGTTATTTTCACACGTCATCAATAATAGTTTTGCTAATCAATTTCTTACTCATCACAATTATTGTTACATTTTTCACATTTTCAAACACATTTTAATAATGTTTTTTTTTTTCTTATTTCGAAAGAATTCCTAACAAACGTTGGGACCGCTATTTTCGCCGCATTAAGTTTTTTTCCTAAACAATTGTGGCACCATCATTTGCTGTTTACCGCTATATTCTGAAGCTGCTTTTTCAGAAAATTCACAACATTTTTTTTCCTTTGAGTTGACAATTCGCTCTAATTTGTTGTCGCCATTGAGAATGAAGATTATTTTTGTTAAAAAAACTGTAAATTATTGCTTACCACAAAAATTTCCTCAGGAAATCAGTCAATTTTATAATTAACCTAATTAGTCATTCCTAATTATTGCTTGAAAATATAATGTAAAGATGCTTAATACTTCGCTATTTTGGATATATGAATGGAATGGACCAAAATGAGAGATGTTAAAAGCAATGGCTTATGTTAAAGAAAGAAAGTGTGTCTAGAATTACTCACTAAGAAATGTTCGAGTAACTGTTACGGCAAAAATGCTGATCTCGAAATGATCTAAATTATACCGTATGCAATGGAATTGCTTAAGCTTCCATCCGATATTATAATATGTCATAAGTGTGTCAGGAATTTGATATCCGATCAATAAAATGGCCTTCTACAACGGTATTAGTCTTCACTTCATGAGCTTATCGACGGAATATTTATCTACAACAATGTGTAATTATCCGGTGCTTGATCGAAAGTATCCCTTACTTGAATTCAGTCTTGTAACTGTATCTACCTTGAGCACTTCATCGGATGAAACTGTATGCGTATCCTCGATGGTGTCTTATAATATCCGCTACGACATTAATTTCCATCCCAATCGTTTGCAAGGTTAAATATAGTTCTAATGACCAATTAATTGAAATTTTCATAATTCACTTTGAATCAAAAAAATCCCCCGCCTCTTTTGGAACCTGAAGATCTTGATAATGATTCTTAATAATTCATCTCTCAGATTTATCTCGAGAATTGCTCTTTAGAACATTACATGCATCTTGTGAATATTTCTAGGAAGTTTTCATGGTAAATCAATCTTTGTATAATCTATTTCGAGGCAACATCCGATCACTGCCTTAAAACCATACCGATATGAATTCAAATAGCGCTCACGTTCCAAAGGCTCTAACGTAATGATTGTAGTACTTCCATTTATCGACAGAATTAGTGGAGACCCCAAGTATGGATAAAAAAATCCCAATGGGCTTGCATCCTTTTTGACCAATGTATTCCTATTGCATTTTTTAATCTGCCAAAATATCAAAATGTTACATGAACGTCTCTTGAGTGGAAGTTTTAAAAAAGTCTATAGCATTGGCTGCCCAAGTCATTTAATTCAAGGAGAGTCCCACTAACATGTGAGACCACGACCCGACAAACCAATGATCGAATCTTGAATCGTATGTGCAATGATTCGTAAGGTTATCCTTCCGGAAATCAAATGATTTGATGCTAGCAATTCATAAGGCAAGAACCGATTGAGAATGCAGGTGAATTTCAAGTTTATAGTTTCCTAATACCAAATAGCTCTCTTACATATGTCCTACTATGCATTGACATACATGTATATAGTTTCTTCCTCAATAAAGATTTTTGAACTTACGTCAATATGGTGGATTCCAAAGGGGCCTTGTTCCTTATATAAATGTGGACAAGGCTATCCCAGAAGTAAAATGATGTGCTTGAACTATTAAACAAGATTGGTTTTTTAACCTGATTCAATGAAAATAAATTGATCTTCAAATTAGACTCTTGAATTTTGTTAAATTAAAGGTCAAATCTCATGAAGCATTGCTATGTTTTTAGCAGTTTTTTCTTTCCTTTACATGGTTTTTCTTTGCTTTTGATTTCAGGAGAAGAATTTACACAATTGCAAATGGAAATGACCTATGGTCACCGACAAGTTCTCCCTAATGCATCAAATTATGACTTTGTCAAGAACGCAGACTAAGATTCCAGTTGCTAACCTGGCTCGATGGCAACAAAATTCCAGCAAAAAGAGAAAATTTGAACCTGTTAGTCAGTCAGCTTCAAGCTACAGTTATCCTGAATGAACTATAAATTAAAATTTGGTGAAAAATGAGCAAGATTGTTGGAATTGCAACCAGGTGACCATCCAGATCCTTCGACAAGAATTCAGCTAAGCATTCAGTATAAGTGATCACTTCCCTTTTTGAGTCAGCACAGGATCTTCCCTAAACTGCAGCGCTAGACGTAAACGAATCACGTGGGATCATTTAATTCTCAAAAATCACAAAGGTTATCGTGTCAAACCTAACGCTATTTCAACATAATTGAAAAAGAGTACCATCTGGAACTCAATCAAGTTGAAAAAGCAGCTAGAAATTATAATTTTGTTTCAAGCCTTGCTTCTAATTACATCAATGGAAGTTTGAAAAATCTTCTATTCTGAAATGCTTTTTAGTTTCATGACCTAGGTTAACTAATTGTTGTTGAATCAGTTAGAAGGAATGAATGTGATCTTGATACTAAAATTGATCGCCGATGTATGGGAGGAGAGCTGAAAAGTTTGTGGGTTAATGAGGGGTGATTGAGTGAGATGATTTTTAACGTCGGTCAACCCAACACTTGTTGGTTGGTGCGAGGAATTTTAAATCTTATCATAACCACAAAATGATCAATGGTTCTTAAAGGAGCTCCATTTCGAGAGATGCACGTGAACGATTAGTTTTGATGAAAGGTTTCATAAGTAGTTTAATCGTTGTCGAGTGGCAAAACATTGTATATGTCACATAGAAGTTCTGACTGCTATAAAATTACCTTTCATTAGAATCATTGAGTATTTTAATCATTAAAAGAACATGAAAATGTATGATGCAAATTAGATGAGTTTCATATCCTAATGATTTGAGTGGCCGACCGGGTACATTCATTAGATACTCTAGGCGTTACACCATTGACCAGAATTTATGGAAAGAGGACCATTGAAGTCATGTTTTAAACCAGGACAAATTTATCAAGTTCGATTTGACTTAGAATCGCTGCTCAATGTGGCAACTTTTAATCTATTAAAAATTAGGTTTTCAAGATCTTGATTAAATTGCTTGACAATTTATGTTTTGGTACTTTCAATGAACTTGCACTAGACCAAATGATTTTTCAAAAGGATAGCTTCGCTTCATATCAACTTTAATCTTTTGAGGCTCTCAAATATTAAAGTTAATGGTTAACAAATTTGGGTAATCGCAATATAGATCCTCGGACAATTTGTAGGACAGATTTCATCTATAATATTAATGTCTACGAGGTGCAACTTGCATCCATAAGTGTAAAGATCAATTAAAGCAAGAATAGAAAAAGCGAGTAGCATCCAATTTATTCAATCAACTACTGATTTTATTACCATTTCTCGACTTTTTTCACATTCTTTTTCAACATAATCATCATGGGTTTAAATTCTCTTTGTTAATCAACAGTCTTTCAAGACTCCTTAACTGAAATTGTTCAGAGTTTCTTTATTTTTAGTTACTTTTGAAATATATGTCCTTTTAAATGCTTATTTCGTATATGAATGTTATACAAAATAATCGGACCACCATGCATAATGGAATTGAAGAACACGTTAACGTACATTGCAATGGCTTAAGCTGAAAAAGTCTTGGGATTACTTATAAGCTCTCTTTAACGAATGATATTTAGTTTAAAATTGTTCTCGTTTTAAGTAATCGGCGGTTTTTATTACGCTTAAAGCTATTCTTAATTTAATACATAATTTATGTATTCTTTTACTAAGTTATTGCAGATCGGTAATGTAAACATATGGAAATTGCATAAAAAAGATAATTTGAAATATTGAATTCATAGTTAATAATCACACTAAATAATTGCCATAACTCTGTGACACTTGGAGCACGCACTATAGAATACATATAAAACTTAAGAGATAAAGCGTGCTTAAGGTCCTAATAGCGAACACCTTTTAATGAGCCGTAAATAGACGTATAATTGCAAGATTAGGAATTTTCTTCTAAACTTTTAAAGTTTCTACAATGGAGTTTATCATATTCTTACACACTCTTATATTCTTTTTTCAATGTGTACAGCTAGATTTCCCATTGTTAGGGGGATGATGGACTCTTTTTGTCTTTGGATGATGTAATCAGCTTTGGAAGACAGTGGGAGATTAATCAACATGTTCACCTATCTACAATGATTTACGCTCATATTCTCTCCCTTTGTTCTTAATGTTTTCCACAATCTGAACTAAACCCTTTGGGAATGATCTGTGATGATGGGTCTTGTTCTTATGGATTATGGTAAATTTGCATGGGTTGAACCTATGTTTCTAATTTCATGATTTAACACCATTTACTTCGTAATCGCTAGGAATAGATTTCTAAATGTGAGCCAATTTAGGAATGTCTTTCTTTGGTTTATTGGGATGACGGATCTTTTTCAACGAACCTTAGAACTCATGGATAAACATCATAATTTCTTTGCAATCGCTTTGGAATATAAGTTGCTGCTTTGGTCTTTCTTTCCATTCTTTCGTTTTCTTTTCAAATTTTTCAGCTCCACATTTCTATATGAGATTAAACTAAGTGACGAAGCACTTAAACAACAGAAGAGATTAATATACCAAGATGGACTCAACATAGGTTGATAAGAGAGGAAAATTTAAGACCGGGTACTTAGGATCATTAGAATACTTAATTTGATAAAGAAAGAATATTTGAATGTGCCATTTACAAGAGTTCAAGGCCGCAACTGAGGGACCTAAGGGATAAACTATGTCACAGTTGGCTTCCAAGGCTCAAACGGCCCTAAGAAGGCCCTTATCATTTCCTCTTTTGTTCATGCACCGTCAGGATGTTTACTCCTCAAGAGAATTTTTATTGTTTTCTATCAACTCTGCAAATCAATCCACACTTACATGCACTCCCATAAACTTTCTAAGCGAATCGAGTAATTGCAATTAACATAATCCTCAGTCTAACAATCACAAAGATCATTCTTTAGAACATTCATACACGATTATGGTGTACTTGCTAGGAGATCCACATCGCATAACTCCTGGATGAACAATGCAGATCGAAAAGAGCTTTTGTTCAAATCATTCTGACAATTCAAACAATGATATCTCGCGGATAATCCAATAAGCACACCAAGGGTGCACCCTAAAAAAAAATGGAAGCAAGTATTTCACACAGAGTGAAGGCCACAAAGTTCATCCAAATTAAAAGTCAAATAAACGAGCATGAGTGGGCTTAGTTGCAAAAGCTAAAGGAAAGAGGAAGTGATATTCAAGGAAATGGCCGACAACTATTTACATAAAGGGTTTTTCAAAGATTGTTTTTGAACTCTTTAAAAAAATCCAAGTCCTGACTTGATGACTGTAGCCGCAAAGATTTCAAGCCAACCCGCCCCGACCCTAATCTCCGACCCGTTAACCCGCTAAAGATGGGGCAAGTGGTGGGTTGCCTAGTTTTACAAAACTTTAGGTCCATGAGTACGTATGTGCCCACCCTGGGCTAAGGGCGGAAAGAAGGGTTGGCCTGCACTTGATGATCCGTGAGAAACATAAATTTAGGTGGTAATGTCAACCTAATGCTTTTTAACCTAACTTAAAAAATAAAAAATTATTTATTAAACAAAATACATTTATGAGTAAACTTTTGTTTTTAAAATTATATGTTTATATAGAAGGAGTCATAAATGTATAATGGGTTTTCGTACATAATCTTGCATATTCCTATGATCGATCTTTCACATTAGCGATGGAGTTTTAAATTAAAAACATCATTGTATTTAATTCAAATCTCTACGCCTAATATCAAAGATCAAACAAAAAACATTATGCATTTAACATGCTCTCTCTCTCTCTCTCTCTCTCTCTCTCTCTCTCTCTCTCTCTCTCTATATATATATATATATATATATATATATATATATATATATATATAGACACATATGTTTGTACACATGTGTGTGTGTGTGCACGCAGCAAAGTAGTATGTGTATTTAACTAAATTATATTAGACTAAAGGAAATCACACTGGCTTAAGATGGATTGGTAGTATTCTCTACCGTATCCAAGGAGGCATCCAGTGATAATTCTCTAAACACAATGAAACCCTCAAAGAACATAAAATTAAGTTATATAATCATTGGCAGGGGGTTCCTTCTGACCAATTTTATCATTCTACTCCCCGATTCAGATCCTAACCTTTTTGCACCCAAAGATTCAGTTCAACGGCAGGGCTCTCTACAGCCGTCATTGTTGGTGGGGCTACACACATGGGTGTGTATGTTAGGCTTCAGCCTCCTCCTATTGTGACAAAAAAAATGTGATAATACCTACTAAATGTTTAATTTTCAACAATCCAAGAACTCGTCGCATGGTTTCTTTAATAGGAACTCACTATTAGACTGCCTGCATTCAGCATAAATCAAATAAACTTTGCAAGTACATAGGATTCTCGACCATGAGAAATATTTACTTTGAGATATATAATGATATATGTATATATGTATAAACCCTTCAATTTTAAAGGACATTGTAGTTTAAAGTTGATTTCTACCAATCCAGTAGTTTGTGTGTATATATACACACACATATATATATACACACACATATATATATAAAGAACATTGTAGTTTAAAGTTGCGTATATACATATCTATATATATATATATATATAAAGGAAAGGCACTCACAATGATACTAGCTACTCTCAAGAGGAGGCCGAAGCCTAACACACACCCACACATGCACCTTTTGGAAGTCGAACTCTCCACCAATGATGTTAGAGGGTCCCGCCGTTGAGCTAATGTTTTGGATGCTAGCTACTCTTTTCAGTAAGGTGAAGGCTTAGTTCTATTTGACACAAAAATTATGAAAGCAGGTGGAGAAAGAACTAAATTTGGTACCCTAGTGTTTGGATTCGCGACATTTAAGATCATATTAACCCAGTTACCCACAATATCCAGATCCATTATCTTCGCCCTAGTGTTCTATATGTATATATGTATGTATGTATATGTATGTATGTATGTATATGTATGTATGTATATATGTATGTATGTATATTTATATGTATATATATGTATATAGAGAGAGATTAATTACTCTTCACCAGCATTAAGAAAGCACACAAAACCAGAAACCCCCGAATGCAGCAGCCGTATATATGTATGTATGTATATTTATATGTATATATGTATATATAGAGAGATTAATTACTCTTCACCAGCATTAAGAAAGCACACAAAACCAGAAACCCCTGAATGCAGCAGCCACACGTAGCGTCTCTGCTCTCAAAGAGAAAAGAACAAAAGCATTACTAAATTTCAAACGCACATTGAACACTAGACTACAAAAACAAACCCTTCTCTCTCTCTCTCTCTTTTTGTGTGTTATATGTTTGAGAGGCAGCACAGCAGCAATCCGTTTTGAGCTTAGCGTCGTAATTGGAGACCCAATGCAAATTTCTGCTTGGGATTCGTAGTCATGTCTTCCTACTACCACCACCACCACCACCATACCACTACTACCACCGCTCGCTTCTTCTTTCTTGTATTTATCTTTCATGCGTTCGAAGCAGCGGCGGGGGTGGATAACCATGAGGCAGTCGCTCTTCTCACCCTCCTCCGCAACCTCACCACCTCCCCACCACCACCTTTCACTAACTGGAGCCCATCCGACGCTAGCCCGTGTAACTGGACGTTCATCACTTGCTCGTCGGCCGGGCTCGTTACCGACGTCAATATTCAGTCTGTCGAGCTCGCCGGCTCTGTTCTCTCGCCCATTCTGGCTCGACTGAGCTCGCTTCGCAGGCTTGTCATCTCTGGCTCGAATCTTACCGGCTCCATCCCGCCGGAGCTCGGGAACCTGACTGAGCTCGTTGTGCTTGATTTGAGCTCGAACGGGCTGACCGGACCGATCCCACCTGAGCTCGGCCGGCTCACGAAGTTAGATGCGCTCTTACTCAATTCGAACCAGCTCAATGGCGCCATTGCGCCGGAGCTGGCCGGTTGCGAAGTTCTTCGGACGCTGTTTGTTTATGATAATCGGCTAACCGGCTCGATCCCGCCGGAGCTTGGCCGGCTGAGTGTGCTTGAGGTACTGCGAGCCGGCGGTAATTTTGATATCTCCGGCGAGATTCCCGCCGAGCTCGCGAGATGCTCCAATTTGAAAGTATTGGGGCTTTCGGAGACGAAGATCAGCGGCGGGATTCCGCCGGAGTTCGGAAGACTCGGCAGGCTGCAGACGTTGTCTTTGTACACGGCCATGCTTTCGGGCGAGATTCCGATGGAGATAGGGAACTGCTCCGAGCTCGTTAATCTTTACTTGTATGAGAACTCGCTGTCTGGATCGATCCCGCCGGATATAGGAAGGTTGCAGAAGCTCGAGAAGTTGCTTCTATGGCAGAATGAGCTCGTCGGAGCGATTCCGAAGGAGATCGGAAATTGTAGCCGGCTGAAGACGGTGGACCTCTCGCAGAACTTGCTTTCCGGAGGCATTCCGGCGGCGTTTGGCGCGCTGTCCGGCCTAGAAGAGCTCATGCTCAGCGACAACAACATCTCCGGCTTGATTCCTTACCAACTCGCTAATTGTACGGCGCTCACGCAGCTCCAGCTTGACACGAACGAGCTCTCTGGCCCGATCCCACCGGAGATCGGTCGGCTCTCCGGACTCACGGTGTTCTTTGCGTGGCAGAACCGTTTGGAAGGGTACATTCCTGCGACGTTGGGCGGATGCGCCGCTTTGGAATCGCTCGATCTCTCACACAGCTCGCTCACCGGAGACATCCCGCCGGCGCTATTCCGGCTCCGGAATCTCACGAAACTCCTTCTCCTTTCTAACGACCTATCCGGCCCGATCCCGCCGGAGGTTGGTCTCTCGACATCGCTCGTCCGCCTTCGTTTGGGTGGAAACCGACTCTCCGGCAGGATACCGCCGGAAATTGGCCGAATGACGAACTTGAACTTCCTCGAACTTTCGGACAACCAGTTCTCCGGCGAGCTTCCGGCGGAGCTCGGGAACTGCAGCCAGCTTCAGATGCTCAACCTCAGCAATAACACTCTTCAAGGAACTCCCCCTCCTTCTCTCTCTTCCCTCGTCCGGCTACAGATCCTCGATTTATCCCGGAACGTGTTTTCAGGCCGGATTCCGGAGAGTTTCGGCGGTTTGACGTCGCTCAATAAGCTCAGCCTCAACGGAAACGCGTTCAACGGCACGATCCCACCGGAATTAGGCCGGTGCTCGAGCCTTCAGATGCTCGATCTCAGCGGCAACCAGCTTTCTGGCGAAATTCCCCCGGGGATCTGCCGGATTCAATCACTCGACATCGCACTCAATCTCAGCAACAACCAGCTTTCCGGTAACATCCCTGACGATATCTCCGGCCTCACGAAGCTCTCCGTCTTGGATCTCTCCCACAACGCGCTCACCGGGAACGTCACGCCCCTCGCAGGACTCGAGAACCTCGTGTCCTTAAACGTGTCGTACAACCGCCTCACCGGCGACCTCCCGAACACGAAGCTCTTCCGGCAGCTATCCCCCGGCGACCTCGCTGGCAACGACGGCCTCTGCACAACCTGCCTCGCCGGCAACGTCGTCGCTCCACCAGGCGGCCGAGCAGCTCGAATCCGCCTCGTCCTCGGCGTTCTCATCTCACTCCTAGCCGCATTGCTCGTCGGCATCCTCGTCGCCGTCCGTGCTCGCCGGTTTGTCCTCTCCGAAGAATCTCCGGCGTCGTCGGATCTCGAAGACCCAGAGACGATGATGTCGTTGCCGTGGCAGTTCACCCCCTTCCAGAAACTCAGCTTCACAGTGGAAGAAGTCGTCCGGTGCCTCATCGACGGCAATGTGATCGGAAAAGGGTGCTCCGGCGTGGTTTACAAAGCCGATATGGGTAACGGCGATGTCATCGCCGTCAAGAAACTCTGGCCTTCTTCCCACGACTTCTCCACAACTAATACCACCAAAAACGCTTTGATTAACGGTGGAAACAACCGCGATTCCTTCTCCGCCGAAGTGAAGACGTTGGGATCGATCCGCCACAAAAACATCGTCAGATTCTTGGGCTGTTGCTGGAACAAGAGAACGCGATTGTTGATGTACGATTATCTACCGAACGGGAGTTTGGGGAGTCTTCTTCATGAGAAGGAGAGAACGGGATTGGTGTTGGATTGGGCGGTAAGGTACGAGATCATACTCGGCGCCGCTCAGGGCCTGGCTTACCTCCACCATGACTGCGTTCCTCCAATTGTTCACAGAGACATCAAGGCTAACAACATACTCATCGGCATGCATTTCGAACCCTATATTGCTGATTTCGGCCTCGCGAAGCTTGTTGATGACAACGACTTCGCTAAATCCTCGAATACCGTCGCCGGCTCCTACGGCTATATCGCTCCAGGTGAGTTAAATCCTTCCGGTTTTCTCTATCTTTTCTATAATTTCCTTCTGTTTATAACTTCATGGCCGGAGAGGGGATTCGAACAATAGTTCAGGTTTTGGTGATTCCTTTCTTGAAAGGAATTCCTGTGAGAGAGATTATGAATCTTCGGATAAGAAAACGAAAGAAGATTATGAATCTTCTTCTTACATTGCTTTTAGGCATTCCTTGATTGAGCGAATTCAATTATCATGAGTCCTGCCGAAGCAGATACGATGGAGGTGAATCCCTTCTTGTGTTTGCTTAGCGATACAATGATTAGAACTCAATTTGGATTCTCCAAAGTTTTAGTTGGAATCACATTAAGAGGTGAATCAAACATCTATTGTCTCCATGCCAAAGTTTTGTTTTAATTTCTATAGAATTGAGAGATGTGCATCAAAGAGTGAATCAATTCAAACTGAGGCCTCAACCGAGAAAATTGGATATACAACCACAATTAAGCTTTTTTTTTCATACTAGGGAATCGGCTACATGGATTCTATATTTTCATAAAACTCGATAACTTGATCCTATGCTCTGTTAATTGTTAACTCAACATTAATGTAACGAGTTTAAAATTCAAAGCCTTAAAGGTGGTTGCCTTAGTGGCCGTTGAAACGTGGAGCTTGTTCATGTTTTTGATAGGTTGACACTGTTTGAATATGAAGCATGTGCGTGCATGCACACACACACATAAAGAGTTAAACTCAAGCATGAGCATAATCAACATGTGGCGGTTCTCTGCCTCTAGCAGCATGTAGACACGGCAAAGGTGGCGGAGACTCCAACTGATGCTTGCGACGGAGAACTGCTACCTAACTTTGTGTTAGAGCAAATGCCCTTTGTCGTGCATCATACTCTTAACGTGTCGTGTCATATGTTCAAACTTTTAGGACACCATTTATAAAAAAAACATTCAAGTGATCAGTAAAACCTTTTTGGTCTCACCATTTTTCACATATAAGTGAATTCTAAATCTCTACACATTGTGAGTTGCGGAAAGTACGGTTGTTGGTGCTTACCAAAACCAAACTTTTCCCACACCAAATTTTTTTTCTTTGGTTACAAGAAGGCTGAAACCGAACACACCCACACCTACGCATGCACCACCTGGAAGTCGTACTCCCCACCAGCAGCATCAGCACCAAGGTGCATTGCCGTTGAGCTAACGGTCTGGGTGCTCCCACACCAAGTTTTAGTGTGAGCAGGGATTCTGTCACCAAATTTTTTTCCTTTGGTAAAATGAGTAGGGCCAAGCGATATGCACATGCTGGGAGTTGTACTCATGATCTTCAACTTTTCAGGGAAAGATTTTTCTCAAGTTATATTATTTAATGTCCCTTGTGGGGGGCACTTCCTCATTTTGGGTGCTAGAATTGGGCACAATCACCCTGTCTGCCTCTTATTTCATTTATATGGCATGCGTCGTTTTCTTACTACAGATACCATGGTTGACGCTCACGTTGACCACTTTTCAAGCATCATTATCATAGCATGCATACATGAGCTGGTCATGTGATGGATTCCTTTTTATTCTTTATTATTGGGCCCGTATCAATAAGTTTGTCAAAACTTAAAGCAAAAGCTAAGCTGATGAATTTCATCTTTTGTTAGGATTAGCATGTGCGTGTGTGTTTTGTGCGTGTCTGTGTGTTCTTGAAGATCACAGAGAAGAGTGACGTCTATAGCTATGGTATAGTTTTGTTAGAAGTCTTGACAGGTAAGCAACCAATTGATCCAACGATACCAGATGGTCTACATGTCGTTGATTGGGTGAGACAGAAAAGGGGGCTTGAAGTACTTGATCCTAGCTTACTCTCAAGACCAGAATCAGAAATAGAGGAAATGGTGCAGGCATTAGGCATAGCCTTATTATGTGTAAATTCAACCCCAGATGAAAGGCCAACAATGAGAGATATCGCTGCAATGCTCAAGGAGATAAGGCGATGATATAAGGTGATACATCTTCACACAGAAATGCCTAAAATTCACAATTAACAACCACATCACATTGTCCAGGAAAAAAAGTCCCATGCGAATTTCCTCTCTCTCTCTCTCTAAATGAAGTTGACAGCCTCCAGTAATTGTATCTGTCAAATGGAAATTGGTTTTGAGTTTAGATTTTGCTACAGCCAAGAGTAGCAACTGCATCAACCACCACCAAAAGGATCACTTTCAGGCAGCCTCGCTAGTACAGAATGCAAGGCAACTATTCTTTGTGGGAAACTAGTGTTTATACACAAGCACCAAAAAGGAATTACAAGTTGGTCAGGTTCTTTCTTCTTCTTTTATTACAAAGGGAGGCTGAAGCCTAACACACACACATGCTCCCCCACAGGAATCAGGAATCAGAGCTCCCTCCAGCAGAAGGACGTCAGAACGCCCTGCCAGTTGTGGAATGAGTGACTAATCCACAGTGCCTCCAGAATACCAATGCATCAATCTGTGCATGTATAAGCAGCAGAGCTCACTCATAGGGATGTGGACGGCTACAAGCATCAGGTCTTAGATTCTTAATTACGATAATTTCACGCGATTAAAATTTTGTCAAAAGAGTTGCAGAAAGACAAAAGCAGATGGTTTCCAAGATTTAAATGTATGAACATGTTTGAACATAAATTGTTAGTAAGTGTATGAAAGAGCTAAAACAAGTGAACACGAAAATAGCTTGTTTACCGGCCATGGTGCGATTATAAAGTTTAATTTGGAGTACCGAGTAACCAAGGGTTAGGGTGTTGGGATCAATTTTGTGCCGCAGAGCACTTCATGAAGAACATACGGTGGTCTTACCGGAGGTGAACCTCCACTCAGGGCGTCAGCACACCTGCCAGGGCTCTCGACACCACGCGTGCAGGGTGTGACTTTGATTCCCAGGGTGAGCTTACCTCGATTCGGCCTCACACTGCAACAAAAAAAAAGTGCTGGTTTGAACCCAGCTCAACAGGTTGAATCGGATCTGAACCGTCACTAGAACCAACAGTAACAAGAATTGGTGAACTGAAGTCGGGACTGGGGGACCCCATTGTTTGGTTCCCTTTCCACCTACTGGGAATCTGAATCGAAATTGAAAGCAAAGTTGGAATTCAAGCTGACGCTTCTAAATTGTTTTTCTTGGTTCCACTTTTAAAGTCCCACCTTTGTTCCATTCAATTTTCAAATGAAACCAGAACTAGATTGGAGTTCGACTTGGGAACCGGTATAATTAGAACCAGATCCGGAGTCCGACGGGGCTGGTTTGGTTCCTTTTCCAAGTTTTCATGAAACTGAAACATCTAGTTTGGAACACGACAGTCCTGATTTACCTGAAGTTGGCCAGTCTGTGAGGCCCAGATTCACCATGTTCAAGAGTCCGCATGGGTCTACCTCCATTCGAGTCCGAGCCCGGAGGGTTCCGGGTTCAGCAACACTAGAACAAGTTCATCTAGGTAAACTGAGTCAAACACGCAAGATTCAACTAATATGTGGAGTCAATGGAGTCGTCATGGTTAAAGAATTTTTTTAAATAAACCTGGATACAACCTGAGTTCTAATTATGATCCACAACAAACCAAAACCAAAATCAAAACCAAAAGGCATGCCTTTTGTCACAGTAAGTACGACCTGCTATGTCTAGATCCACGCCACGCTCGATCCAAGGCCAACTGGGGCAAGTGAACTGAATAATCCTTGTCCGTTCGGCATGAAGGAGCCAAGCTAACCGAGAGTCGAGAAGCTTATATGAGTGTTTTGACATCACTTTTGGCGATAACAATTATAAACATTTTCACAGCTTGCCATTATATATATATATATATATATATATATATATGTAAAGAGAGATGTACCCAATGTGAATTTTAGTGTTGTATATTAAAAAAGTAGGGAATGTGGAGATCTGAATTAAAAAAGTAAATTGTATCATTGTACATTAAATATGATATACGAAAAGTAGCATGGTATAATCCACTTAATTCAAATTTTCATGGTTATGACATCAGTTATACAATAAAAATATTTGAGTAGATTTGAGCATGGATGAAATTAAGGATATACCTCTCTCTCTCTCTCTCTCTCTCTCTCTCTCTCTCTCTCTCTATATATATATATATATATATATATATATATATATATATATATATATATATATTATGTGTGTTTCTTTTTGAAAATTGGATCATGCGGCCTCTTTTATATGTAGGGGACATGATTATTATTTTAAAAGTTTTAAGGGTGACACTCTTATTGCACCCATATTTCCCAAAAGTTAAGAGTGGTTGTGAACATGTATATGTTAGAGGTTGTAGGTTTTAATTTCTATCTATGCTCAATTATTCGTTTCACATGGTTCTACTTTTACAATTGCTGATAATCGGTCTCCAACACTTTTTATTATTTTCCTTTCTAAAATCATCTTTTACCAGTCAAAACCACTACTATTGCTACTAAAACCACCAATATATACAAATATTTACTTTTAATTTTATGGTTTTCATGATAATATCAATGGTGTTGACCAACGGAAGGTGGTTTTGGAAAGTCAAAGAGTAGTGAAAGGTGTCGGAGATCAATAGTTAATGGTTAAAGTGGTTGAATCATGCAAAATGAATGTTTGAGCATTATATGCAATTGAGCACAAAAGTGCACTAACTTATGGTTTCTACCATTTATCAATTTACTCCAAACATCTAACATTTTTATCCTATATCAATTGTCATGTTAACTTATATTAGTTGAGTAAGATGTCACATCAACATCATCTGTAACACTAATACTATCTACCACATAAGCTTATATGTATTATTATACTTAAATATTAAATAATATTAATTAAGATGAATTATTTTGTAGTACTAAATATTACAATTTAATGTTTATATTTAATATTGAATTTAATACTATTAAGTTATATTATATTTAATTTAATATTTAAAATCATTAAATATAAATTTAATAATGATATGTCTATTGAGTTAGCAGCCACGTCATCTCATGTACGTGAATTTGTCTTTCACTTCATAATGCAAGTAATCTCATTATTGTTGAGGTACTGATTTGATAAATGTCAAAAACTATAAGATAGCGTAAAGCGATCTTCAAACTATAAGGACCAAATTAAAAAACCTCAAAACCTTAATGTATTTTTAAAGGTTTCAAATATATATGTGTGTGTGTGTGTGCGCGCACATGCCATTTGACCAGCTGAACGAGCTATTTCTTGACCGGAATCGAGTGATTCCGACCCTGTTTATTTACTTGGCCCCCTAGTGACCAACGAAACCTAACCAAGGGCGTCAAGGAGGACGCGCTTCCTGCGCTTCCTCCACATGAGGTTAGTCTTCTTCCACCACATACCGCTACCAAATCTTGCGGTCCAGATTCATCAACTCTGCCTGATTTCCACGTCGGACTCGGATCAGATTTTCTAAAAAAGCTCACCGACGAGAGATCCAAAAGATGTGACGTGGCAATATGCATTCTCGATGACGTGGCAGAATAGTGGGACCAAGACTAGTCTAGTCTCTCATGACAGCGTCAAATCTCGACCGTCCAAGGCTCAAAGATCGGTTTCTAACCTTGCTGTAACAATGCCACGTTTATTCGAGGAGCGAAATTCCGAAAAGACGTGTTATTTTTCCTATAATGACTACTGTTTCCTACTTCATTCAGAAGAGGTGTGAAAGAAAGGCGCTTCGTATGGAATGCGACTGTCATTTTTGTTCACTTAAGTGGTGTTTCTGTCATTTCCTCCTTCGCCCAACCGTTCGCTCCTTGCGGTAGGTGAATGTGTGGTGGCTCCAACTCTAAAGAATATTACGAAAGTACCACTGTCGAGCTTAGGCCACCACTCCCTCTTTTCTATACTCTGCCGTGTTTACGAAAACCAGAATCGAAGAGGAGAAGAAGAATTCCGCGTTTGGATTTCTGATTTTGTCAGGATATTTTATCTTCTTGGAGAATTTGGAAAGTGGGGACGGCGGCGGAGATCGAGGGTGGTTAGTTTCGGTTTTCCATGGAGGCGTCTCAACTCCTCTGCGTCAAAAACCACCGTCTCGATTCTCCTCCGCTTCGTTTTCTCAGGGAGAAATCCATGAGGAATCGTTCAAAAATGATTTCATGCCGCTTACGCCGAGGAACGAGAAGATGGATAGTTCGGGCTGTTGCGACGGAGGCAGAAACGGTGGCAGTGTCGCCAAAGGCTAGAATAAATGTTTCTAAGGTGAGGTAAATCGTTTCCGTTCCAGTTGTTTGTTAGCCTTTTTTTGCTTTGTTACGTTGATTGGGTTGTCGAATTTGTTTTCGATGGCGGGGATTGGGGAAATAGAGAATGGGAGAGGTTTCTGAAGAAATCAAGCGGGTTCGGGCGCAAATGGAGGAGAACGAGCAATTGGCAACGTTGATGAAGGGACTCCGTGGTCAGAATCTCTCTGACTCACAATTCGCTGCAGATGATGTTCAGCTTCGCCTTGTTGAGGTTTGTGCTCCCATTGTACTTTATTTTCTTTGATTTCTCGTCTTTACGTTAGAATGGTTTCAGAATTTCGTTTTTTCTCTTTGTTTCAAGGTATCTGATGCAGAAACATTGCCTCTGGTGTATGACCCTGTACTTATCTCAGCGTACTGGGGAAAGCGACCTCGTGCAGTCGCTACACGCATTATTCAGCTATTGCTGGTTGCTGGTGGCTTCCTTTCTCGCCTTATCTGGGACCTGATTAACAATAAGATCAAAGAGGTGATCGATGTGCTCAAAATTTTGACTTATTCTAATTGCATCTTGCTTTAATGATGGGTGTGGATATGTCGGCTTGTCAATTTTAAACTCATTTTTTTATCGTCACATATTAATCCCACAGAAGGAAAAAGGAGAGATTCTGTATTTCATTGGAGCACTTTGTCTAGCAGCACATACTTCTGAACTCAGTGCTGTACCTTAATTAATCAGGATAGCATACCAAACAAAAACAACCAAAAACCCAAATCAAGCGTCTTTTCACACTAAGTGGGGTTGGCTACATAGATTCTTAGCTACCATAGAGCTATATCTTGTGACATATTAGTATTTAACTCCAAAAATACATGATCATGTTTTGATTATGTTTCATTCTTTACTTCCAACACTTTACCTCTTCCTCTTTTAAAGTGCTCATCATCCTGACTCTCACGCCTTTCCACTGGATCTTCACATAGCTGCCTTTCCAAATGTATGAACAATCTTAGGCGAGTCTCTCTTTTTTTATCTTCAATTGGTGCTACACCAAATCTTCCTCTATTTACCTCCTTACAAGTCCAAACTTTCCTTGTGCAGCCATACGCCTACCTCAATATGACAATATCTTCATTTCTGCCTTAAACAAAATACAGTATATGACTTCCACGTTACAGTCTCAACGGAAACAGGTTTCCTTGTAATTACTTGGATTAAATATACACAGAAATTCTCTAAAAGGACTTTGCATATTTCTCTTTCTAGTTTTTCCTTCTGTTGCCTTCATTCTGCAAGATACTTCTGTGAATATCTTTAACCTCATTCATCATAATCTTGTCATTTGCTTCTCTTTGATGAATCTCAGAATGAAGTTGCTCGTGCCATTGAATTGCGGGAGATTGTAACCTCTTTAGGCCCGGCTTATATTAAGCTCGGTCAAGCCTTGAGCATCCGCCCCGATATATTATCTCCTGCTGCTATGACTGAGTTGCAAAAGCTTTGTGATAAGGTACCTTTGATTAGGTCTGGTTTCCAAATTTTTCAAAGATATTTGTCAGTAACCGGTTATAGGTTGGAACTTTACAAGATGCTTAAAGTTAACTGTTGTATTCCTCATTGCATAACAAGAGGATCAGTGAGCTGGGTGATATTCTCGATCAGTTCTTCACCTGAGGAAACAGACAACCACAAACATGAACGCATGAATGCACCCCCACAGCATATTATACTTAATATGCATGGAAGCATTAGTTTTTATAGATCCTTCTTTCATACTTCTACATGTTTGCCAATTGTTTTTCATTCCATAAGCCCCTCAATTTTCAACTGAATCTTTTTCTTTATGCCTCACTGCGTATGAAGGTTCCTTCATTCCCAGATGATGTTGCTATGTCTCTTCTTGAGGAAGAGCTTGGTCATCCTTGGCACGAGATATATTCTGAACTTTCACCTTCGCCAATTGCTGCTGGTAAAATTTCTTAAAATATTTTGAAGTCAAATGCTTATGCGTCTTCTTGTGCATATTTCATGATAAAATTAGATCTTGCTACCTTTTTTTTTTTGCTCTTTGCCTTATTATGCAAGCTCTTTATGTTTCTTTCCACAGCATCTTTAGGACAAGTTTACAAGGGCCGCCTCAAAGAAACTGGTGAAGTTGTAGCAGTGAAAGTGCAACGCCCTTTCGTGCTTGAGACTGTAACCATCGATTTGTTCATTATCCGAAACCTCGGACTGGTTCTTCGGAGGTTTCCCCAGGTCACTATTTTGAATTAATTTACCTGCAGTTCATACTTTGCTAATTCAACATATAGGATCTTATTATTCATCTTTGCTGTTTAAAGATAGTGGATTTTCATTGTATTGGCTCATGGATATTTTTGTACCTTTCAGATCTCCGTTGATGTTGTGGGGCTGGTAGATGAGTGGGCTGCTCGTTTTTTTGAGGAACTTGACTATGTGAATGAAGGAGAAAATGGGATGCAATTTGCTGAAATGATGAGAAAAGACCTTCCTCAGGTTTCGTGGAAGCTCTCCCTTGCATTTACTATTGATGGATAAAACTAATCTCACTTATCGAATGAAGAATCTTATCAGCCTCACTAAGAAGAAATTGATAAGTTTTTGCTCGTGGCAGTCATGTCCTTTTACATTTTTTTGTCAGCTGTCATGGCGATGTCTAGTTTGAGAAATATCTATGGACCAAACTTTTCAGTAAAGACATTACACCCAAATCTCCTAGCAAGCGTCATTTGGCATATGATTTCACATCACATGCATTAAGTTGTAGTCATGTTGTCTAAACTGAGACCTTGTCAGTTTTCAGGTTGTTATTCCAAAGACATATAGCAAGTACACATCAAGGAGGGTTCTTACAACAGAATGGATAGAAGGAGAAAAGTTATCACAAAGTACTGAAAGTGATGTTGGGGAACTAGTCAATGTTGGAGTTATATGCTACCTAAAGCAGGTTTAATTTTTTGGAAAATTTGTTTTCTTTTCTTATTATAATCATTTTCTTTCATGTTAGTTTGGTCTTCTTGTTGTATTTAGCATACTTCTATTTAGTTACTTTCTTATGGACATGCATCTAAGGCTGTAGCCTTTTACATTACAAAGATAATATGATCTGAAACTCCTTTATTTGATGGCCTCTCGGTTATCTGAAAAGATCTCACATATATGACTGCTAACTAGCGGCACTTTGCTGATCTTAAATAAAATTCAGGTAGCTTATCTTGAGAAGAATTTAACCATGAGTTAAGCTGGATGCAGTTTCACTGTGGCATGTACTAAGAGATAAATTTGCACCTATCATGTAATATGTAGAGGAACCAATGGATGGACATGTTCCCTAGTGGATGATTCTGCTCATGGCCATCTTGAATAGGGAGAAATAAGGCTTGTAAATAATCCTATAATGTAGTTTGTTGGTCGGATTTGGAAGCCTTGATGCTCTTTTTAAATATAAAAATTATGATTGATGGCACAAGCCATTGGTTGCGTCCTGTCATATACATGGTACATGTTATGGTATATGTGGCATTTTTGTTGTCACGAGTAATGTTGTCGTTTGATAGCTATCATTTAAGAGATCATCTTTAAGGACTGATATAACCGGCTAACATGATGCCTTCTATTTCAGCTGCTTGATACTGGATTTTTCCATGCTGATCCACACCCGGGGAATATGATCCGAACTCCAGATGGGAAGTTGGCCATACTTGACTTCGGTATCATTCACCTCTTTTGACTGGATTGCAAATGATTTCATGCTCGGCAGGATTTTAGCATCAAACCACTGCTTAGGAAGATGTCTGATTCTGCAGTCCATGTTACTGAATGTGATGATATCCTGGATAGGACTACTAAGATTAACATGATTCTTGTTTCAGGACTTGTAACTAGGTTAACAGATGATCAGAAATATGGGATGATTGAAGCAATAGCTCACCTCATTCATCGCGATTATGAAGCCATCGTCAAAGACTTTGTGAAGCTTGATTTCATTCCAGAAGGAGTCAACTTGGAACCAATTTTGCCTGTTTTGTCTAAAGTTTTTGATCAAGCACTTGAAGGAGGAGGTGCAAAGAACATCAATTTTCAGGAATTGGCATCAGACCTAGCGCAGATTACATTTGATTACCCATTTCGAATCCCACCTTATTTTGCGCTGATAATTAGAGCTATTGGCGTCCTAGAAGGCATAGCTTTAGTGGGAAACCCTGATTTTGCCCTTGTCGATGAAGCATATCCATACCTTGCCCAGGTACTGTTTCTATTTTCTTGATAAAACTTTTGCTACCTATAAGTGTGTCTTAGTGTGGGTGTGTTCAAAGAGTGGATCCAAATAAGTTGTTTGGTTTGTGGTTTGGTTCGCAAAAGATCTTGTTCATGCGTTTGAACGTAGGTTAATGCTACACATGCGCACACTCTCACTCTCTCTCACACACACATATATATGGGATATAGACAAATACGTACATGCATATACATACACACTTTATTATGGTAGTAACATAGGCATAGAACTTGCTGTTTATTTGGTGTGATTGTTGAAGTGTTAATGCTAGAAAACGTGACTAGCTAAAACGTGACCATCTAGAATGACATAGTATTTGTCTGTTGGTAATTTATGTGAACAACTTATTCTATATTTTATTTACTAAGTTTACTTATACTGATTGATTAAATATATTGTTCACTACAAGTGTGATATATTGGCATGTTAAAGTATAATCATCCATGGTTGGGAACCAAAACAAACTCTAACCAACAGCTTTGTTCAGTTCAGCTTTAGACTTATAATGGTTTCGGTGGTTCAACAAAATTAACTCTTTACGACTTATAATGGTTTCATTTGGTTCTACAAAACTAACTGATTAGTTGGTTTGTTCTGAGTTTAAGCCTAAAATCACTCAGCACAAGTAACCCCTATCCATAGGGTAACTATACTGCAACGATCTTATTTCTCTGCAGCAAGTCATATTCTGATTTGTCTCTCTTTTGCTCCTTCACAATTTCAGAGGCTTTTGACTGATGAATCTTCTAGATTGAGAAGTGCTTTGAGGTACACTATATATGGAAAAACAGGTGTTTTTGATGCGGAAAGATTTATTGATGTTATGCAAGCCTTTGAGAACTTCATAGCTGCAGCTAAAAGTGGAGGTGGGGAGGATCTGGATGGAGATATGGCAGGTCTAGGAGCCTTAGAAACCCAGAGAGGATTTTTTCCAGTTGTGTCATCAGGTGCATCGCAGTCTGGCCAGGTTGAGACAAGGGCTGCGCTAGCTTTCCTTCTGTCTGAGAAGGGGAATTTCTTCAGGGAGTTCATTTTAGATGAGGTACTTAATCTGCGATGTCATTTAATTCTCAATTAGTTTTGATATCGATGAGTCACTCTTTCCATCGGTTATTGTCTATGAATTATGATAATTTTGTTGGTTGGTTGTGTTAAATCCGTTCTTGGATGTGTAAAACAACTGATGTTTGGCTGCCGTCTGGGCAAGGCAAGGTCTGAAACTGGTTTGCTGATGCCACCCAGCGAAGATGAGAGCTGTCCTTCACCAATACTGTAACCTGCCATGAACAATTAGTCTCCCATTAGACAAACGATACCATGCCCAGAAGTAGATTTCTGAGTGGGATCCACTTTCAGCATGAAGCACACTACCACTGACTTGCATCTGGGCCTTTCCTAAATAGAAGCGACTACATGACTGTATCTCATGTTATTCACTTATTTAAAGATAAGTCTTCCGTTGATATGGAGAATAAGAAGCTCCACATTGTTCTACCCATGTTGATGGACTCCATGATAGTGCTGCATATATCAAAATCATGAGATCATCTATCTATGTGTGTGTGTGGCGTTTGTGTGTCTGTCATTTGTAGAATCCATGGTAAATAAGTCCGACAAAGTTTTACACTGGCTGTCATTAGTGTTAGTTGTCGAGCTTGGGACCGGCATTTTCATTACAAGAGTTGCAAAACTACGGCAAACACAAGCCTCTAGTTTTGTGCCCAATTCGTGCTGTACCATGAGATTCATTTTCTGGTCAGGCCACAATTCGTATCCTTCACAACTTCAAGCCACATTAATGGATGTTTACAGTTGCATGATTCATCTTCTTTTACTCCGCTGGTACTTCTTTGACTGGTAGGATTAAATTGCTTATATTTACTATATTTGTAGAATTTATAAACGCGTCTTTATCATGTCAACTTCGTGTTCTATTTTGTATTTATATGTTTATCTGTACCTGATGTTTTACTTAGATTTTGTGTACATAATTTGACACGAAAAACAGATTGTGAAGGGGATTGATGCTGTCTCTAGAGAGCAACTGGTACAGGTAGCTGCAGCCCTTGGAATTCAAAGTCCCACTCCCGCTTTTGGCATGGTTCCTGGAGTTGGGCCTTTTAGGCCTACTGCCTTGTTGCCTACAGTTACACAGGAGGACAAGATCGTGTTAAACAATGTACAAAAGGTGATCGAGTTTCTAACAAGTGGGAGTTCCGAAACGAGAAGAGGCCCCCAGGTAATTGCAATGCATTGTTGTTTTTACACGACATTTCTTTATATATATATATACATACATATATATATATACATACATACATATATATATATATATATATATATATATATATATATATATATATATATGTAATACATATATGTATATATGAATATAAATAGAGAGAGAGAGAGAGGAACAACATCGTCCTCATTACGGTGGAGATTCCCATCTGAGAAGTCCACCACCAATCCGACAAGAACGGCGTTTTGTTGGTGTCATCTCTTACCGTTCATGAAAAGTGATCGGATGGCTTAGGACCCTAAATATATTTATCATAAGTCGCTTAGGTCAAGTAAAGCCTTCATTTCTAACTGGTGTGCATAGATATTGTGATCCATATGAATATTACCCTGTCCCATGTTAGAAATTCCCTTAAACACAGGTGATGAGACATTAAGACTCCTAGATTAAAGGAGCTCGCGAAGACATCAAACACGGTCAAAACCAAACAAATTTTGATTTTTTCCATTGGGCACCAAACAGACTGACAGTGAGTCGAACCCGTGACCGACCCAAAATGAAAACTTAATAGAGCATTTGGCAGGGTTGAGCCAGGCCCAAGCAGTAGTGCAACGCAAGGACGACAATCGAGGAACCCGATAGCAAGCTACCGTGAAAGGGACCCTCCCCCATAAAATATTAATTTAATATCATGTGGTTCTATAGACCACGTATCAGATATTAAACTGAAAATAACAGATACTACACTTGATCTTAGCCAAAAGGCCGAGAAAGGTATGATTTATTTCAGTGCTTTCACCTTCTTTTATAATGCTTTGCTTCTTTTCCATCATCTATTCCCTTCGCTACAGGACTAAAAAGAATAGCTCCGTGCAACAAATGAAAACTTTCCACTCTTTCTCACAATACGTCCCACTACCCACACCTCAATTACCCTGTGCTTGCCCCATTACCCGATGGGATGGGGATGGGTTTAGGTTCGTTCTCTTAACACCCCTCCCCCCACCCCACACACACACACACACACAATGCCCAATTCCAATTTCAATAAAATTCTTAAAATTAAAGGTACTTTAAATTTAAACCAAATCATTTATAATTTTAACCCCAAATAATTGAAAATTCTAAGGTTAGATACCTGAATTCATCTCTCTCAAACACACACACATATAATATATATAGACATATTTATGTATTATCTTTATGCATTACACATCTGGATTGCAAATGGGTTGGATATTTCTTATCCTGTACCTGTGTCATACATGCAAAGATGGTTTTTTTTCTTTCGAGCTGAACCCAAACCCAGTCAAACCAGGTGTCCCCTCCCCGTTCAGGTGGCATCGGGTCATGTCCCCATAAGTCGGGTCGGGCCAATATTGCCATCCCTATATGTTATGTCTTACATTGGGTTTCTTGATACTGACATTTGGCCACAGTTTTATGATTAAACTTATGAAGGATTTATCTGTTACGTAGTGATGAGGTAAGGTAAATGACATGAAAAACTTTTGGGGTCTGCCTTTGTATATAGAAAGATGTAAGTGTTTTGTGAATATAAAATATAAGTACGCGTCACCTCAAATACAAGTGTTTCACTAAAAAAATCCTGAATCCACCACTGCTGCTACGTATAGTTTCTGTGTGATATGTGGCTTATGATCAATGTTGAATAACATAAGATTGCTTGTTTATCCTGTTATTAGTAGAAACAATTTGATTGATGGATGTGATTCGTTCTTGTGTAGGAAGAGAGCACGCTTCGCGTCATACAGGAGTTGCTGCCCGTATTACCGAGCATCTCCGCTCGCGTGCTTCCTGATGTAATCGGTCGTTTATCCTCGCGGATTACGGCACGCCTACTGCGAGAATGGTTTTTGTAGATCACTAATTACTGATAGTTCAATGTGTATTATTTCACAAATATATAGAAAAGAAATGCTATATTTCATCGTGTACATAAAGAATTTTCTCACGTCTTGCTTGTTCTAAAGACAGCTACATCAATTGCATAAAAAGATTCATATAATTTTCCCAAATGACTGTTGTCTTGATTTCTTTTAGCCCCAAGAACTTCGTACCATAGCAAGATGGTCATCTTAAAAGGACGTCCTTTGCAACAAAATTAAAGGCATTGTTCTTAGGGTGTGTGTATATATATAGTGTTGTTTCCCATATCGTGTTTTCGTGTCTTCTTCCATTTCCATCCGCATGGAGGTCATCCCAAATGTCGACCGTCTTGTAGCTTTTGATGGCGATTGGATTAGGGGAGGACTGTAGACTGTAGCATCTCTCTCTCTCTCTCTCTCTCTCTCTCTCTCTCTCTCTCTCTCTCTCTCTCTCTCTCTCTCTCTCTCTCTCTCTATATATATATGTGTGTGTGTGTGTGTGTGTGTGTGTGTATGTGATTTATAGCTAGCCCGAAGGACCCCCATTTGATCACCCTTGATGGATGATCGGAGTACTTTGTTGGTGCCATCCTCATTGTCTATCAAGGGTTATCGGACAATATTGAAGAGGGAGTATGTCCAACACGTTGACCTATCATTCCTAACACACACACACACACACACACACATATATATATAAGAAAACCTGACATATCCATCCATTGTTTTTTGGTGATCAAAGGGTTTTGAAAAAGAATAAAGAATGAAAAATAATATTATTATACTCATGTTTCTGAAAAATAATAGTTGAGCATGACAGGGTAACATTAGTGGGTAAGTAGCATCCAATCTCTCTCTCTCTCTCTCTCTCTCTCTCTCTCTCTCTCTCTCTCTCGATATATATATATATATATGTGTGTGTGTGTGTGTGTGTGTGTGTGTGTGTGTGTGTAAACACACAAATATGATTGGATCTAACCGGTCTGGGATTAAATCCATGGAAATAAGAATTTGGGAACCACCATGAGGTTTTTTGTGAGAAAAGTTCGATGATGTACACTCAGGCCCTTTATTACGTGTAAAAATACTGCTTAACTATTACACTTAATGGGTTTATATTATATGAGAAGTGGAAGTTGTTGTAAGGGCCTTTTTGCTTTTAAGTTGGACATACAAGGATTGACATTCACCCCTTTTTAACCAATCTCAGCAATACAATATTATACATCAAGTGGAGCAGAGATGGGCTCAATAGGCTCAAGGCCTCATGCACACCCCTAAACCACTTCCTCCTTGAATATCAATAATTTGCATGATCAAAATTGTGCTGTCACAGCACCGAGAGCATTAGCTCAACAGCAGGACGCTCTAGCACTGTTGTTGCTGGCAGGGAGTTCGACTCCCACAGGGTGTATGTGTGGGTGTTTATGTTAGGCTTTGGCTTCGTCTTGTAACAAAAAAGAAACTTCACTATGACAGATTTAACAACTCCATTTATGTTAACTTCTGTCCTATGATATTTCCAACAGATGTATAAACATGTCTCATACTAAATATTTAATTCATTATATTCATCCTCACACTTTCATTATAAAACTTTTATATATATTGATAGGTTAGAGAAACCACTTTCATCATAAACTTACTCCTTAATGCAACTGCTTCACTTCTTTTACAACAGATCCATTTTAGTGCTTCCCTATAAAATCTGATCACTCATCCTTGCATCTTCATCTCATTCTCAAACAATCTTACTTTTCATATTTCCTCTCCAACTGCAGTCAAAATGCATCTCTTGAGGTCCTCTTTTGTAGCATTGTTGGCAATCGTGACCATTGCACATCAAGCCGGACTCGGCACAGCCATGGACCAGACCCCAGGTCCGTCTGGTGGTGTACCGGAGGCTGCTCTAGAGTTCTACATGCATGACATATTGGGGGGCAGCAGCCCGACTTCGAGGCCGGTGACTGGTTTGTTGGGCAACATCTACAATGGCCTAGTGCCTTTTGCTAGGCCACTGGGCTTTAAAATTCCTAAGGATGGGGTGGCACTCCCCAATTCTAATGGAGTCACTCCTACCTATAACGCTGAAGGAATCCCCTTGGCAGCTGGTCTATTGGGTACTAATTTCGGGCATGAACCCAATGGCAACAATGCTAATGTACCTACTCAAGTAGGACCTGATGGGCTGGGTTTGGGGTTCGGGACGATCACGGTCATTGATGATGAGTTGACTACGGGACCGGAGCTGGGTTCCCAACCGATCGGACGGGCTCAGGGTGTGTACATAGCAAGCTCGGCCGACGGCACAACACAGATGATGCAATTCACAGCATTGCTGGAGGGGGGTGAGTTTGGAGATAGCTTGAACTTGTTTGGTGTTTACCATATAGCGTTACCGATGTCCCGCGTCTCGGTGACCGGCGGAACCGGCAAGTTCATGCATGCCGGTGGGTTTGCTGATATCCAGCCGCTCATTCCAGCAGGGCAGCATGTGACTGATGGAGCTGAAACTCTGCTTAAGATCACCGTTCATCTTGTGTACTAAACTTGATGTGGCTGGCATATCCGTGGTGCTTGGTGGCTTGGCATGAGCTTGTGATTTATCTTATATGACTCATATTTGTGCTTATAATCACTTGATTTGAACTTTCTCAAGAGAGAACAATGTGAATTGTTGAAGAGACTCAGCTTTTTCTTTCATGACAAGGGAGGGATACTATTCGAGGTAAATACTAAGTGGAACCATCACACCTTAACTTATGCGTCAGCTTGCCTGACCTTCGATGGCAGATGCATAGATAGGAAGCCCTCCTGACGCCTTGGGTTCACATCCTTTTCCGGGCATGTGTCAGGCTTTGGCCTCTCCATTAATAGGAAAAAGAAAACTAGACAGCTCCTCGGCAGGATCCTATACAAATCTCATCAGTCAGATTAATGTACACACCAATTGCTTCAAATTAATTATTAGCCCAAACAAAGCTGAACATCAGGATTTCAGTTTCTGTTCAATCTTTCTTAATGTGTTTTTGTCAGTTTGTAGTGGAAAAAGCTTTTATTATATGTTTTTAGTCAATTCTTAATAGAAAAAACTAGATACATATATAATTGAAACTATATAATTTTGTTGATGTAATTGAACTATATAATTTTAGTTATAAAAAATGATTATATGAAAACTATTATGAATATACCTGATAGGAGTCTGCCTCAACCCACTTGCTTTCAAGAAAAACACGGTTTATATGAATTTGATACAAAACTATATGATTTTATCAATTCGTAAAAGAAAAAAACTAGATGCACATCTAATTAAACAATATAATTTTAGAAATAGGCGTATGCTGCTTAGAGTGGCGCACACACGGTATTCTTTAGTAAAAGGCGAAAGAATAGTCCCGAAGTCTGCATGGAATCGTTAAGTCCACTGTGAAAGATCCGGTACGTCCCCTCATCTAAACCCCACTGGACTACTATTGATGGTGTCTGTGTGTGTGTGCGTGCATGCTCTCATGCACAAGCCCCACAACCAACTAGGGTTTAGGAGTGGCAAATCGGGTCAATGTGCTGGGTTCTGGTCGGGTGGCTTCAATTCCAGCTCAAAAGCCGATTGACCTAGACATGTCCTGCTTTCTTGTTTGGGACAAATTCCAAGGCCTAGACCCTACCCTGGTTGGGTTTGGGTTGAGGGTCGACCCAACAAGGAACCCATGGTGTACATATTCGGGTCTGAGTCCACCCTGACCCAACCCTACTCTTGTCAATGTATCTTCAGATGTGAGTTGGGTTGCCTAAACCCCAAACCAAACCCTGTTCCCTTTGGTCAGGTTCAGGTCAGATATCGAACTGCTAATTTGCTAACCCCTAGCGTAGCACCAACCGGCAGTTGACCTCCATGCTGCACCGTGCTTAGGACCATGGCACTTCTGTTGGCCATTTTGAATCCTGCAACTGGGCTCAACACCATTGTCGTTGCTGCAACGATCCGCTTGTGCTCGCATCTCAGTCGGTCGTAGACAAGAAAATTCTTGTTAGGTATGTGATATAAATGAACGTTACATGATTTGGCTTGTTAAGCTACAAGCTGAACATGGACACGTTCAACTTGCCTCAGTTTGTATTAGCTCGTTTGCTTAGAATGATGGAAGAAAACTGCATTAATTCGACAAATTTGGTCAGTATACTGTAATTAAGTGATGGAATATTTCAATTTTAGAAGAGAAAATGTATTAACATAATCTTTTACCTAATCAATAAGATAAAAGTTTCAACTCCATATTATATGTATAAGCTATACTTTCAGCACAACAAGCAATAGCTCACCTGGCTATGGGGTTGACTCACAAGTTCAAGGTCATAAGTTCAAAAACACGAGTGTGCATTTTGCAGTGGCTGTACTTTTAACTGTCGACAAACCCGGCCCAATAGACCTAACTTGAGCATAAAAGGCTGAGCCAATTACTTAGACGGGTTGCACAAGAACTTGCTTGTATGTACTTAATTCTAGTGTACGATTTTGTTCATAACATTAAATAAACAGTAATTTAAATGATTTCTTTAATAATTTCTTATGTAAAATATAAAACATTGTCCATTTGACTACATCAATGGGTTTAACATGGTTTTCTAACGTAGAAATACATCAATGTTTGACAGATTTGGTCCGTGGAGCATATGCCAGCCAAGATGAACCAAACGCACAATGTTGGTGCTTTCTTTACTAGTGAGCCACATCGTGTTTGGCTCATGCAGATCATGAACCTAACACGAACAAACTCGGGACGGCTCGAACCAAGCCAAGCAATTGTCGAAACCCTTACATTGTTGACTGAACTCAAAATTGTTGGAAAGAAATGCAAATCATTGATATCGATTTCGGTAAATTAAATGCTAATATGATACCAATCACAATTGGCAACTAAAATTTTATGTAGCCAAAACCACTCGTTGCAAATAAACTTTGATGTTTGGGTCTTTTTCGGGAAGCCAAAGGCAGATGCATGACCCAGGCATCGAACTCATCACCTTCAACTTTTGAATCGACCAAGGTGAGCTATTGCTCTTTGTGCGCATTTAAACCCCCTCTCAAGGACTGGGAGGCCTAAGGAAATGTCTGCCAGATCACAGATGAAGAAAAGAGGCAAGGTATTCGATCACCATGAAATTCGATTCCTTCATCTTATGGTCTATCTGCTGGCGAGTACCGGAATCACCGGCACAGAATCTCTTTTGGGCGTTTCGTCAAACAGTTTGCGGGAACGATCTCCCAGGACCAAGAACCCCACGAAAACACCAAGAAACTCCGATTTCTTCACCATCCGGTCTGTCTCGCGGAAGTCTTGAAGATGGGTTGATCATGATAGAGATCGCAATATCTTTGGTTATGAATTTGCGAAGAAAACGACGGCAGAAAATAATCCGTTTCAATCGAATCCAAGGGCAATGAAGTTAAAAATCAAGCGATGGTGCTTCGGAGAATTGTTAGGAAGAGCGAGAACAACAAACGCAGCGTAGGTGCAAAACCTGAAAAAGAGGAGACCAGTTTGATGATATATACGACGAGGGTTTATACTTCCTTCGATCCTCACCGTCTGTTCAAGGAAATAACGATCTAGATTGGAGTTCGACCCAGAGTTTATCGGGTCTAGGCTGGGTCAGTAATGGTGTAGACCTGATTACTGTTGATCCATGCTGAGACCTGAACCGAGTACTCGGACGATGGATCGGATATGAGTAGAGGCAGTGGCTCGATTTGAACCCGGAACCAAACTGAGATCCTCCTTGATCACCTGCCGGAAAACTGGATGCAACTGGTGCTTCCAAACCATACTTTTGGTTTTTGTAACGAAAAATAACCAGTAAAACGTTACGTAAGAATAATGAAGACGGTAACGTTAAAGGAATTAAACAAAAAAACGTTATCGAAACATAACGACTTAGTGTTTGGCACACACTTTTGGAAGCACCCGTTGTTCTCAAACCTCGTGTTTGGCACACACTTTTGGAAGCACCAATTGTTCGCACTACCAAAAAACGTTATAAGAAGCAAGGCCGATCACAACCCGAGAGTTTCAAAATTCCACCTCCATGATTGCTAAGCACACACTTTTTTTTTAATGTGTTCCAAAAAAAAAAGTAGACATGTCTACTTTTTTTTTTTTAAGTACGAAACATATAGCTATTACATTATGTCACTCAAAGGTAATTGATAGAGGGCATCATTAGTGGATAAGATTGAATCTCTCAATATATTTATAATTTAAATATTCACCATCAATATCAAAAATCAAATGACTAAAACTATATATATATATATATGTACCTGGCCTCGACCCAAACTGGGCGGGTACAGTTTCAGGTTCTCTTTTTTTTTTTATGGCTAACAGGGTATGATGTATGAACAATACAATATGATATATGTAGATATATATATATATATATATATACCCGTTCCAACCCGCGCCATCCCATATTTGATTGTCAAATAATTGAATGCGTGATTGGTGTATTCTCTCAAGAAACAATCCAGCGGGCAAAAGCATCTCAAGGCTACAAAACAAGAGTGGCCCGTCTTTTTATGCAGTACGGTTTGGACCCAAGTGGGCTCGCATGAGGTCGACTCAAGCCATGCAAAGCGGAAGAACGGGCGGCCAAATCGGCGCGTCAGTGGGCTGAGCCTTGACTGCGTTGAAATTCTTTACTTTTAGCGCCCTGTCCATATAAAACCGTGGCCTCTCCTGTGGAACGAGTCATTTTCATGTGCAGTAAATGCAGTGGCTGGTCAATAACTGAGTCCAGTATTCGATTCAATGGCCTTTTCCAAACGGTCTCAGCATTTTGAACATACTGTAGCTGCCACCACAGGCGTCACGGGCCTGAGTATAGACCAAGAGGTCAGCGAGCCTACTGTTCTGCCTCAGCAAACTTCCAAACCGCACCTCCATTCACACAACTCGTGCCATCTCAACCATTGACACCCTTATAAAATATATATATATATATAAGGAGAGAGAGAGAGAGGATAGAGGTAAATACTCAAAATCCAACTATTCTCAAATACACCTTAATTGTTCATCTCAAAGACCTATTGGTTGAGATGATGCAGGATAGGGCTTGCTTGAAAGTTCTTAATAGATTAGGTTTGAGCATTTACAGAGAGAGAAAATAGTTTGTATTCAATTTTATCCATGCTTAATCAATGCAATCAATATTAAAGATTTGAATTTAAAAAGCACAATATATCGTATTTGATGCACAATGATATATTCTAATTTAAATTCAAAGTTTCACTATTCATGAAGCTCAATGTTCGTGAAGATTTAAGCTTCATGGGGTTGAATACATACCCCCCCCCCCCCTTTTATATATATATATATATATATATATATATATATATAGAGAGAGAGAGAGAGAGAGAGAGATCATGCTTGCCTATCCTTACAAAACTAGACTGTGGGATTTGCTTTTTCTAAGAACACTTCAGACAAGATTCAAAACTTATGAATCATGAAAATGTTAGTCATATAAGATACATACATACTTACACTACAAAAACCAACAACAGTACCAAATCAAGGCAAACACTGAATGGTAGATACGATCCAAAACAACAAGGGACAAGGCCGATCACGGGATAGGCTTCATCTTCAAGAGGGAAATAGCCAGTATCACCTGCTGAGGCCCCTATCTAAACAAGGGAGAAATGTCCATCATTACCTTGTTTGTTTTTCTACTTCCAAAGGAAAGGAATGGTTGACAGAACAAGAAAAAAGCAATGGCAGCAATCAATGGATAATATCAGAAATAGCATCCTCTAACAAATCATTAAGGACACCATTTTCGATTTCGCTCCCGAAGTCTACCAACTGAAGATCCATCCAGTGCCAGCTCGTGCTGTCTAACTCTATGCTCAAGAGCTTGTGCACAGAATCCCTGTCTGCTAATGCACTTCCTGCAACTACCACCCCCTCAAACACGAAAATCATCTTTAGCCGTCTCCACACCTCTTCTATTAACTCACTTCCTCCAAGAACCATACCCTTCCTCGTGCTGCTTCTTGTCCTCAACCATGGATTCACATCCAAAGTATGTCGTCCCATATCAAAGAGGACTGCATTTATGCAGTCAAAGAGAAGCCTTCTTTCTAACTCTGTTCGCTGCCGCTTGATTGCCTCACTCGGTGAATCCTTGGTGTTATTACTGCCAAAATCCCTGTCCTCTTCATTCAGCCTTTCAAGCAAGGAAGGGTCTAACGGGTAGTTTGATGAATACCAATGATCACAAATGGCTGCCACTTTGGGACATTCTCTGTCTAAACCAGCGGCAGAAATCACTTTTTGCATGAAAAGGAATTGATTGAGTTCGTCAACTGCCACTCCAGGAGCCTCGTCTCTTTCCTTCCCTCTATAGTCTTCCAAGATAGGATCGTCCCAAGAATCAAGCAATGACACCCGATTTATGCCTATTTTGAGGAAAAGAGGTCCATGGCTCACTCATAGGAAGGTAATATAGAAGAGGGGCTAATATACATCAGGAGAGAGGAGAGTTGTGTGTGCCTGTGGTAAACATACCTTGAGAAGCTGATATGGTACTTTCCATGCCAAGCGTGTTAGGAGATTCATCTTCAAATGGTGGTTCCAACACCGAGACGGGACTTGGTTGTTCTTGGTTCTCACACAAGTTCTCTTCTGATCTGGGTTCTCTTTGACTCAGGATTACCTGCATATGCTACAAGTTCATTACGACTTGATACATGCTGATGCACACACCAAACACACGAGCTCATACAATATCCACAACAGATTTTGATGCTTCACTTTATTTTAATCAACAACTTTATGGCAATAACACACAACAAAGAAGGCAAGAAGACACTGTATCAGCAAACATGACCAAAAGGCTTTCCACATAAATGGGTGCATGTGTTTGTGTGTGCATCAGAGAGAGAGAGAGGAGTTTTAGTGTATGCTTTGCTCATTACTAAGAAATTTTTTTGATGCGTTACTCCGCCCATGTAAGGGATCACCCTTGTATGGCCAGTCCCAAACTCGGATAAAGAAAGGGGCGTTAAGGCTTCCGACAGTCAGCGTAAAATTTTACCGGACTTATTTACCATAGATTCTACAAATGATAGGGCTATGTAGAAACAAAGAATCCATGTAGCCAACGCCATCTAATATGGGAAAAGGCTTAGTAGTTGTTGTTACCTCAAGAGTACAGCCTCCTTTTAAACCACTCACTGGAGAAGACGAACCGTATGCTGTGCCTGATTCATGTGAATTTGGCACAAGAGATGGACCTGCTCCTTGTTCAGCGGACATGACCACATCAATATATTTTCCTTCTTGGCATTTTTGAATGGAGGGAGCTGGGTCGCACTTCTCCTCGCTTGATTTCTTAGTCATGGAGAAGAACAAACTTGAAACTTTCCCTTTCAATGATATTCCATTTTTTGGTTTCTCTACTTTTAAAGTGGACCTTAGTTTTTCAGGCTTAGCCTCATCTTCCATATGCACAGTGTCAAATGTTCTTGAAGAAGGAACTGACCTTGATCTCAACATGCTTCTGTCAGGAGAACCGTCCTCGATACCATCAGTACTTTTCCAAGCACCAATACTAGTTGAGTTGTGTCCCTCGTTTTCAGCATGTGACCTGCTGCTTGACATGCTGGCAACTTCCTCACTGATCTCCCCCACTGAACCCGTTTGCCTTTTCACTTCAGGAATAGAAAGCATTTCACCTAATGTGCTTGAGCTTCTTCCTAGTTGTCTTTCTTGATTACCATGTGCCATCAATGCCCAGCGCTCTGAAAGCCGCTTCTTGGCTTCCTTGCTTACTGATGACTCTGGCGAGTAGGATGCCCTACTAATAGAAGATGATGAATGAGAACTACACCTATTAATGAAATCCCATGAATACCTTGATATGGGAGTCATAACTTCTGAATCACTAACAATGTCACCTTCTATGGTTTCACTTTCCGATCTACTATGTGAACTCTCATCCCCAACATAACCATTTGATAAAACAGATGACAGCAATGGCTCCTCTCTGGCACTTGATGCGTGCAATGAGTGGCTGCTTATGCTTTCATGCCTATGTCTTGTTGTCTCCCTCAGATACAAATCTTTATTATAGTCAGAGATAGCATCTGAAAACTTCTCCGGGCTGCTTGTATATGAGATTATACTGTGTGGCATTGGCGATAAAGGTGGAGATGCAACTGGAGTCCTTGTATCTTCGGCCTTCTGCGGACTAGGTTTCAGGACCACTATTCTTGTGGGACGAGAAAGATGATGGGATCTGCCTGGTGGTCTAACATGAGAACTACTTAGATGATCAAAAGTAGAGCTCCAAGGCAGCTCATTCTCATTCAGTCCTTTTGCATCGAGTAGCTGTTGTTTCTTGGTGGATTCATTCACCATATCCTTATTTCTACTAAGCCTGTCATTCCTCAGTTCCGAGGCAATAAATCTTTCACCATTTCTTTGTTGTTTGCATGAGCTATTCTCAGGGGCTGCCTTTGAAGGTTTTAGCACTGTGATCCACTTTGATTGAGGTGGTGATGGAATAGACTGCAGAGATTGCATGCCGTTGAGATGCTTGGAAAATAAGGAATTAGATTCTTGAAGAAATTTCAAGAACAATTCCTTATTGGAACTTAAGACCTCCAGTGCATCTTGAAATTCCTTAGATCCACGAAGCCTTTCATCAGTAGCGAGTCGCTTTGCTTCCATAAATTTTTTACGAACAAGATCCATTTTGTTCTCATCAGGATGGTCATTATGTGTTGCTTTTTGTAATGACTGGTTATTTATTCGCTCCTTCAAGGATGACTGCCGAACTTCATAAACATCTTTACATTCTTCTTCTTCATAGAAAGTAGAACGGGAGTGAGTTGTGGGCGCCACATGTTTTTCCTTTGATCCATTTCTCTGTTGCTGCTGTCTGATACCTAATTGGATGGGCAAGTAATAATGTTCTTCATGACTTTTCATTGCAGCTCTCTTCGAATAGCTCTCACATTTGTTCCTTTGACCAGAAGAAAACGGTTCATGAGCAGGAATAGCATCAAGACCCATTAGCCGTGCAACAACATTGGGCGGTTTTCGTTTAGAATCGCCTTCTTTTGACATTTCTTGAGCTAAAAGCATTTTCATAGGCGTTCCATTTGCAACATGATTTGAGGAACTCCTTGATTCATGTGATACCTGCAAACCGTACAATGTACAAATTAAATGGGACACAAGGCTGGGTAGAAGCACGTATAAGTTTATAACATCCTATAAATGAGGACTGTGGCATCTGATTCAGGCATAACACTGACAGAAGTAAACCGGTCATTAACTTTCATTGAGAATGAAATTTTAGGACACCCCTTGCAAGTTGAAATATTTGAGCGCTTAACCAAATTTCTAGAAAACCAATGAGGATTCAAAGCATTCAACCATTAATAAGATATACAAAGGCCAGAATCCAGAAAATTACAGGTTTCTCTTCTATATGCTTTTCAGAAGGATGCCATTGCTTCCTTGACAGCTCAGGATGATTTCTTGAAAGATCCGATCCTGAAATTGACCATCCAGTAAGACGAGTTGATAAGTCCACAACCATATGAAAAATAGAAACGTAGCTGGAGAACCAATCACCTAATTGGCAGACTTTGATGCCCTATTCAGTAATGTAGGTTTTAATATTTAAATGATTATTGAGTTATTTGCATAGTATACATACCCCTCTTAAAACTTGCATTTCATGTACACCCACTTACAAGAATCTCGCACTATACCTTCCATCAACATTGTGTCCATGGCTTAATCTACCCTTCATTTGCTTAACCACATAGTTAATCCCAAAGACAAACCGTCGTAATTACCCAAGTTCATGGAAACTTAATGTAAGACTATACATAGCATACATGCAAGTGACTCGTTATAACAGGGGTATCCATACAATATGAGCCCCAAGGGTATATACTATATACACAAATTGACTTCTAACAGGAGTATATATACAAACAATCATATTATCTATGGTTTGCACCAGCTGGAAGTGAAGAACATCTCACGCAAGAAAGCAAAGACATGGAATTTCATTGCTTGGCACATATGCAAACGCACATGCATGTCACCAGCACCAAACTCATAACAGGAAACAGATAAATACTTGCTTCTATTTAGAATCCTCATAAAAAATCAGCATTTCCTAGTTAGGGCGATTAAGTAAAGATTTTTATGGATATATATCCATAAAAATCTTTACTTATATATCCATAAAAATCTTTACTTAAATCGCCGTAACTAGGAAATGCCGGTTTTTATGATATAGATAGATAGATTATCCCTTAGCGTAAAGAAGGATCAATTTGCAAGCAAACATCAGATGCCCCTTTGTAGCTTCAAGATCTCGAAATTAATCAAATACAGCATATTTCCCCAAAAACGTTACAAGGAGAAAATAACAAAATAGGAACCAGTAACTCACCATCTTGATGAGGTTTTTCAGTAAGTAGTTTGTTTGTTGAAACCCCCAGATTCAAGTCAAACAAGCTGACCATCCTCCCCATACATCCTGGATAAGACTTTTGGTAACTGTTAGATTTCTTCCGGTAACATTCAGCCATCTTTGCACCTGATTACCGAGAAAATATCAAGAACCATAAATTGAAGGTTTGCTTACATGTACATATATATATAGAGATATATAAATAGACAAATAGAGATAGAGAGATAGAGACACACACAAAGAGAGAGAGAGAGGAGCACCACTCACCCTATGAAGACTTCCAAGCCTTCAGCACAAAACCAAACCACCCAAATGTGAAAGAAATCTCCACCTGCAGCATTCTTGAAATTCGTAGACAAAGACGAAAAGGGAAGAAAGATCAGCCAAAATGTCAAGGAGAGCGTGTTAAAGCCCGAAATATGACAGCAGTCCAACCAAAATAAAGCAAAGGATACCAACGCAAGATACGGAGTGTTGGAAAAGGACCTAACAAGAGGGAGAATATTTGCAGCAAATGGCATGACAGACAGAATGATAGATCCCCAAGTAAGAAAAGGAAATCGGTATGTTCTATACAGCATTCGGTATGATTAGAACTGAAAAGGATCACAAAACTCAGGGTCTTCCACGCTGAGTAAATACTAAATTGGAAAGAATAAGACAAAACAAATTTGTTTGTCGTATAGTGGAAATGTACAAGACAAGAAAAAGTAGAAACACTTCTCAAAAAAGAACAGATAAAAATAACCCGGATATTTCTAAGGAAAGAGTAGAATCCTAATAAAACCAACTAAAAGAGTACACGGAAACAGCTGACGTAAAGTACCTGCACAAGCAATAGAATAAATACCAATAGTAGCGCTAGCACTATGCAGACGTTCATGAAGAACAAAATAACTCAATAAACCAGCGAACAGGAAGTAAACTATCCCGATAACCTTTTTCTCTATGCACAAATCATAAGAAGAAGGCCCATAGAAGAACTCAGTGTTCTTTTTATTTTTTATTTTGGTAGTCACGGGTTTTAGCATTCATGCCAAAGTAAGAAAGAAATGCCAAAAAACTAGAATTCTGCTGACCACCAAAAGGTAGAGAACGCTTAGCAATAATGAACGGGTGATGCATGATTTTATAATGCAGAAGCGGGTAACATTAGGTAGCGTCTTTTTGGCAAAGTTCCATGTACTTTCAAAAGAAAACAACTGGTCTCATAATCGCATACACAGAGAGAGAGAGAGAGAGAGAGAGAGAGAATCAGCCACAACAAGCCATGTTAATTGATGGTAAATAAGCTGGAAAAAAAATAAGAAAGATATACGAAATTCTAGGCAAACGGTGAATATGAACAGAGTTCGGCGTACAATCTTGAAGGCCCACTCCAAGAAACAGCGATAGCTACACCAAATGAAGATTTGTTTTGTGCAACCCGTCATGTAAAAAATTCAGACCCCACAGCAGAAAAAGAAAAAAATTTACCGCATCTCAAATGAAATTCTGGTCACCAAACCAAAGGAGTGGTAAAATCAGTCGATTTGTCGCTACAGCAAACAAGAAAAGATGCGAGGAATTTTGTGTCAATGCAATTTGAGACTGATATATCTGATGAAAAAATAATTACATGAAACAGATGCACACTCTCCAGGGGAAATTTCCTTTCACGACTAACCTCACCAAACAACCAGGAAGGCGAAAAGAAAAAAGGACTGGTACCTGATTCAGAAAACAAAAGAATCCAACCATGCATAGGTACGAAGCAAGACGAGATTACAGGAATCACGTTTCAGAACAAATGCAGAGATCGTGCGCCAATGTGCTTTTTTCAAAAGAATCACACCTCCCTATCTCTCCTCGTCTTGTTTAGGTGGCGGATGGGAGGACAGCGAAAACGCATAGAAACCTTAACTCTGAATTCAAGTTTAGAAGAAGAAGAAGCACTAAGATAGTAAAGATCAAAGAGGATGTGCGAGTTCTACAGGAAACGAAGGATCCTTTTCTCCCTGATTACGATACACGACAGAGAATAATAACGTCCCGAATGAACTCCAGTTCTTGCAACTGTACGGGGAACTGACACAGTCATCTAAGAGCGAGGTGATTTCTCGAATGCAGAGAAAAGGGAATGACGGATCTCAAACACAGAGGAACTCTATGGCACAAAGGTCGTTTAGGAACAGAGTACAAGATAGACCAGAGGAAGATGAGGAAGACCACGGTGAAAATAACGTCATGCTGTCAAATTTCGTCGAACCTCTCTGCGTTTATCAAGAAAAGGGGGCGAAATTTTCATTGAAAGGTTTCGCATTGTTATTAACTAACTTCTGTAAAGAACAGCAACAGCAGGACATAAAGAGAGCCAGAAAATAGAAAAAACTCTCCATATCCTAAAACGAAAATCAAATGGAAGATTTCCCTTCCTTCTAAGGCAAAATCCTCAATAACTAATGCTGAACATAGACAATCCCCGCAATCCATCAAAATCAGATCAACCGAACCAAAAAGAGTGAATAGTAAACTATATACAGAATACGCAAGATCGAAGAGACAATAACAGAGAAAAGGAGATAAAATATGCTTCCTTTTCTCGGATCTCAGCAAAAAGCCTGTCATTTCCTCAGACTCTTGGATCTGCACTCCAGAAGAGAGAGAGAGAGAGAGAGAGAGAGAGAGAGAGAGAGAGAGAGAGAGAGAGAGAGAGAGAGACTTTAGGAGAGGGAAACGTTTCATCAGTACAATGCTTGCGAGGAGAAGCAGAGTAACGACGACAAGAAGAAGAAGGAGAAGGGAAGGACGAAAAGGATCACAGATTTCTCTCACCTCCGATTCCAAAGCGGCTACTTGCTGGAGGCTTCCAAAGCGACATGCAGTACTGGCGGTTCCGGTGGGAAAATAGTAGTTCGGCAATCACCGCACCACGGTTCGCGCGAAAAACGGGCTCACCCAACAGCGACCGGTACGGGGCGAAGGAGAAGCGAGTGAAGTAGGAAACAAACAAATAAGAGAGAGAGAGAGAGACCGACGCGCACGTAGCGGATCGCAAACCATCCGCTGGATTCGATTTATACGGTGGAATAAAGTACGGTTTGGTGAGATCGTAATTTCGTGCGAGGATGAGGAAAACCAATTTATCTTTTTTTCTCAATTTTTTATTCTTCAAGTTGTTTTGTTTTTTCAGAAAGGGAAAAGACACTTAAACCCCCAACAATCCTCTTATTGCTACAAAAGCCTGACATTCACACTTGACAAGGCCATGGCGGACTCCTTTCCCGAAGCTTTATTTATACGTATCTTTGCTGTTTGTTTTCCTCAGAAAAAGGTTGGAAAGGGAAAACTTTTCCCATGATATCATGGAAGCGGACTTCTCATTCTATAGATAGGTTTGTATTCTCTGAAGAATATCTCTTTCATGCACATTCGGTAGGTCTCGACTCGGTGGATCCTCGAGGTCAAGACTTCGATCCCAGAGATGTGCATTTGGTTGTAATCGCTCCATCTAACTCGCCTTGCTATTCATTGCTAGCTTGTTTTCCTTACAAAGTCGAGCTAAGTATCAAAAGGGCCATCGTTTTTTTTACAATGGGAAGGCCGAAGCCGGATGCACACAACAGGTATTGAACTCACAACCTTCCACTTGCGAGACGACCCCTTAGAAAGGTTTAGCTATATTGCTTGTTGTTCTTGCTATTTCAGCATCATGTCAAAATCACAACCAAGATCACGAACTTCAAAGTTCCAGATTTAGGAAGGCAGTCCTTGGAAAGCCACCTGAAATTGTGGAAGTGTTTGTAAAGGACTGACTTTACAGTTTACATGTGAAGTGAGGTCACGTTATTGGCTGTGGGTTGGGGCATGGTTCTACCTCCTTTGATGAAACTCTAGGTGGAGTTAACTGCACCATGCACTTCTCAGCATGGAGATGCATCAAGCGAGAACAGGTTGCACTCAAGTAGACATGACCGGTTTCGGTTTAGGTTTAGGTCCTAAACTATTGAAACTGAAAATTATTTAAAAAATACAACAACTAAGCCTTTTCCCATACTAGACGGGGTCGGCTACATGGATTCTTTATTTCCACAAAACCCTATCATGTGTCATGTTAGCAGTTAACTTACAATAAGCTAGATTGTTCTTTATTGTTTCTTTCCAACACTTTTGTAGTCGTCCTCTACCTCTTTTAATACTTTCAAAATCTAGTTTTTCATACCTTCTTAAAGGTTTTTCTTTTGATCTTCTTTCTATACGTCCAAATCATCTTAAACGATATTCTCTCGTTTTATCCTCTATTGGTATCACTCCTAATTTGTTTCTAATAACCTCATTATGTAAGCGGTATTTTCTTATATGACAACTCATTCATCTCAACATCTTCATTTCTATCACAAACATCTTTTGTACGTGTCGATGATTTATAGAATTACTTCTGGTTGGTTAAAATGGAGAGGAGCATCAGGTATTCTTTGTGATAAGAAGATATCATTAAAATTAAAAGGTAAATATTATAGAGCAGCAGTTAGGCCTGCCATGTTTTATGGTTCTGAGTGTTGGGCAGTTAATCATCAACATGTACAAAAGATGTCAGTGACAGAAATGAAGATGTTGAGATGGATGAGTGGTCATACAAGAAAAGACCGTATACATAATGAGGTTATTAGAAACAAATTAGGAGTGGCACCAATAGAGGATAAAATGAGAGAACATCGTTTAAGATGGTTTGGACATATAGAAAGAAGATCAAAAGAAGAACCTGTAAGAAGGTTAGAAAAACTAAATTTGGAAAGTATTAAAAGAGGTAGAGGACGACCACAAAAGTGTTGGAAAGAAACAATAAAGAATGATCTAGCTTATTGTGAGTTAACTGCTAACATGGCACACGATAGAGATCTGTGGAAACAAAGAATCCATGTAGCCGACCCCGTCTAGTATGGGAAAAGGCTTAGTTGTTGTTGTTGTTGTACTTCTGGTTGGTTAAAATGGAGAAGAGCATCAAGTATTCTTTGTGATAAGAAGATATCATTAAAGTTAAAAGGTAAATATTATAGAGTAACAATTAGACATGTCATGTTTTATGGTTCTGAATGTTGAGCAGTTAAAAAATAAATTTTGATAAAAAATATTTTAAAAAATTATGAAACCGTCAAGTGCTAGTTGGAATCATCAGGCCGGTTGAGAGCCGGCCATGTCTACACTCAAGGTGTTAGCCTACTTGGTTGAGCTCTCGATTCCACAAGATGCAGGTGTGCGTTCAATTCCCAGTTCGTGCATACCTGCTTCGGCCTCTCCGTTGTAACTAAACAAAATGACATGGGCAGAATGGGTCGGACCATGGGTAAACGGTTCATAACCGGGCAGGAAATTAAGCAAAGCAGTGCCCATTTCTTTCTCAACTAAATGAGAAAGGACTAAACCATGAAAGGAAAACCAGTTATCTGGGGATGAGGATTGGTCAATCTGGATCCAAATCTGATTGTTTGGGTTTGTAAGAAAACTGGATCTCGATGGTTTTAGACTCATAATTTGGTTTTGGACTTTCATATCTTGAATACTTTGTAAAATTCTGTGTGTTATCCAAACAGAATCCATGAGAAAACCCAATTAAGTATTTGGATCCAGATTCAGTATCATATTTTCCCATCTCTCTCTCTGAATCCGATTGGGTAATGCTTTCACATGTGGCTCCTAGGATCCATGTTATCCGAGGAACACTCTTTTCTTTTGTTTGGTTACAAGAGGAAACCGAAGCCTAACACACCTGCACCCACACATGCATCTTCTGAGAGACTAACTCCCACCAACACCAATTTTGTTTGGTTACAAGAGGAAATCGAAGCCTAACACACCCACACCCACACCCACACATGCATCTTCCGAGAATCTAACTCCCACCAACAACAATGGCACTAAAGTGCCTTGCCGTTGAGCTAACGCTCTTGGTACATCTAGAGAACACTTCTAATAATTGGCTTGGACCATACCCAACTCTCTCTCTCTCTCTCTCTCTCTCTCTCTCTCTCTCTCTCTCTATATATATATATATATATATATATATATATATATATAGGTGGTACATGTATAGAGAGAGTGAGAATGGTTAGACATCTTCTTATGCTAGATATTACTTGATCATTATCACTGTTCGTGCGATTAATAAAACGGTGATAATCAAGATGTACATCAAGTGTCACATTTAATTGATCCAGATACATTAAATGGCATCGATTCTCATATTGATATTGATGGTGACTTGATTGTGATAGCATAAACACTGATGATAAAAAAAATGTGAGTATAAAAGATTGTCTAGCAACTCTCTCTCTCTCTCTCTCTCTCTCTCTCTCTCTCTCTCTCTCTATATATATATATATATATATATATATATATATATAGTGTAGGTGGTATACGATAATCGGGGATACTCCTGGAAAAACAAGCAGTGCATGAGATTTTCATCTTTTCCTTTGGGATTTAATATTTTGAGCGTGTGCATGAGATTGCTAATACTAACCTCAATACGGGTCGGGCCTGCCTTAAATCATATCTCAAACCCATATAAAAAAATGCGGATCGCATCCGAGTGACACCAAGTTTGGTATACAATTTTATGAAAACACATCCAACTTCATGCATCCGTTAGGTCTTGCAGTTCTAACACAGATGGCTAAATGGGCGTACTGTTTGTTACCAAACCATTACTCTAGACATGTCCGGTTCCGGATAAACCAGAACTAGATAGCTGATTCCAGTTGCCCAAGAACCTGGAACCATAACAGGACCGGCCCAAAACCGGTTCTGGAACCACCAGTTTTGGGTCTGAAACTGATAATTTTATTAAAAAATCATCTTTATAAGATATTTTTAAAATACCGAAATGGGTGGTTTGGATATGCTGGTTTCGATTTGGTAAAAGGTGAAACTGAAGCCGAATCGGATGAGCCCCGGTTCTGGTTCCAGTTCCAGTTCCAGCTGATTCCTGACCCAGTTCGGTTTTGGTTGGAACCACCAGACTGGTTAGGAACCGGCCATGTGTACATCACTCTAATGGATTTGGTGTAGGTCAAGTTCTGATCAACCCAACCCATTGAAGCCCCAGGAAACAACAATCCAAATTTGGGTTGGGCCGAGCAGGTACCAACCGAGAAACACTCATTGCAAGCCTTCTGCTTGTTGGTAAGGATCTCAACATGGCAGATTCGGGTTGAATAGTTGTTAACAAATCCAACTTATTAGATCTTATATCAGTTGCATTCAAATTTTGGATTCAAATTCAGATTGCAAAAGCCAAAACCATATCCAATCCATTTTGTGAAGCATATATATAGCATTGCGCCAAGATTAAAAAAAAAAAAGAAGCTGATCTTAATGGTTTACAAAGGAAGGCCGAAGACCAACACACAAACAGGTGCACGGTGCACCCGTGACAAGTCGAACTCCCAACCGGCAGCAAGGCCATCAGAGTGTCCTACGAGTTGAGCTAAACGCGCTGAGTGCACTACTGACCCATTCTATTAATGGGATTCATGATCCTCCCGGGGTTCATCCCCGATCTTTTCCTTATTGATCCAAGCCGTGCACCCACCAGGAGTCGAACTTCGACTGTGACGAGAGCGTCACATCACACTTGCCGTTGAGCATCGGTCTTGGGGCTCATCCCCGATCTTTTAAAACTGTAACGGGAATTTAACCATGGTTGAAAGATGGGTTTAATCTCCACCTACGGGTCCCAGGGGCATTTTACCATGATTAAGAAAAGAGAAGGGATCACATGATAGGGTCAATGATTGAGAACGCGGGTCCCTCGATGAGACCCACGTTGTGTATAGACCTTTGCCGACGCTTTCACCATTTTTAATGTGGACTCAACCATTTTTGGCACATTTGGTATTTGGTTTTCCTATAACATTATCATACAATACTCACCAATATATATATATATATATATATATATATATATATATATACACATACATATTTTTATATAGCTTAAAAAATATATAATTATATATTACTTTTTTATAATATTGTTTTTCCCTTTCTTAATGTTTGGAGACCAATAGTTTTAGTATCCCAACTCCCTCCATATAAGAGATCACTCTTACATGACTTGTCTCAAGCTCGGATAAAGAAAGAGAGTTGCGTTAGTTTTCCGACAATAACGTAAAACTTTGTCAAACTTATTTACCATGGATTGTATAAATTATGATAGGGTTGTGTGGAAACAAAGAATTCATGTAGCTTATCCCATATAGTACCAGAAAAGGCTTAGTTGTTAGTAATCATTTTTAGTATCCCGTTTTCTTTATGTTTATATTTTTGTTTTGGTACTAATAACATAGCCCCCAAACCAGGCGGATCCTCCTTTAAGTGACGGGGTGGAGCAGACCACCCCGCCTTAAATTTTGAAATTTTATATTGTAATTTGAAAAAAAAATTGAGAACTTTTAAAGTCCACCCACCTGAATCTGAAGTCCAACCCACAAGAAAAAAATTTCTAAAGCCACTGCTGGAAAACTGGACGAGGAACCAACCTTCGAATTGCTTTTTGATCCTTGGCAACTGGGGGTGCTCTCACTTCTATGTTCCTGTGACGGATGTACATTGAGGTAAGGTGGAGTGGCCCGCTTGAAATTTGGAAAACCAATGAAAAAGTTACCTGAAACGATTGAATTCATTCTCCCCACCTTAAATGGGCTGCATCACATCCTTGATGCACAGCCGATTTTTGTTGATCAGTTAATATCTTCAGCAGCCGGTTGGGATGTGGGTCTCGTTTGAAGCTCGTTTTTGAAACCCATCGCTTCCGCAGTCCTTCCGTTCCCTACTTCCCACAATGAGGATCATTTACAGTGGATGCTAGAGGCGTCAAAATCTTATTACGTTGCTTCAGGTAATGAGTTTTGGCTCACGCGGTTTCCGGCAGATCTCGTAGGAGTGTTCTTTTCCTTTTCATTTGAAAAATCTGGTGAACCGCCATCAGTAGCAGCCGTCCTTTTGAAGCAGGACTTTCATGGAGTCTAGTCGCTGGTCAGGCTCTTAGTTGCTTAAAAGAATCAACGAAAATGACGGATTTTGTAAGAAATAGAAGGTGATGACTCTGGGATGAGGCGTGTCGTGTCCGATGGACAGTGTTTTATTGGGTCGAATTGGAAAAGTTGGTGTGCAGACGACCGTATCCTGATAGCAACACATGGTCGGATCGGAGACGAGTCTAAGGCAGGTCCGACTCAGGTTATTCATTAAATGGATCTAGACAAGTTTACATATATCCCAAAATGGGGTTTTTGGATCATTTTCTCTCCACTATGCAAATCCTTCAGGCTGCAAGCAACATTTGGTTAAGCTTTTGGAGGCTCAGAGTGCCTACGAAGGTCCACATCGTGTGGAAACTCTAGCACGAAGGATTGCCAGTTCGCATCGATTCTGGATTGAGTTGTGTCATGGGACAATGGACCGTGCTGTGTCGGGTCGAATTGGACAAGTTGGCGTCCAGACCATGTCCTGATAGCAATGTGTTTGGATCAGACACGAGTCTAAGGCAGGTCCGACTCAGGTTATTCATTAACTGATTCGAGTCCTTTAAATGGATCTGAACAAGCTTAAAATAGATCCAGATGAGGTTTTTGAACCATTTTCTCTCTAATCTGCAAATCCTTCAGGCTGCAAGCTTTTGGAGCCTCAGAGTGGCCTACAAAGGTCCGCATCTTCGTTTTGAAGCTTCAGCACTGGGGATTGCCAGTTCGCACGCGTCTTCGTCAGCATACGAACTCCATTGATCCTGTTTGCCCAATGCGCAATGAATTCCCTGCGGCATATTGTTTATTATCATGCTCTTACGCTTTCTCGGTGTGGAGCCAGGTTAAACCATATATGCAGCGGACCTACTCAGCACGGAAGGCAGTTGAAGGATTCATGGTGGAATTTGTTCAGGTCAATGAAGGGAACTTACAGTTGGAAGGACGACCTAGCATTAGTTACTTTTTGTTCTCTAGCGAATGTGGTTTAAGAAAACGTCAAGACCATGTCTAAGACAGATTAGATCTGAGAATCGACGATTGACGAAGACTTCCACCTATTTGTGGCTTGGTTGCCTGCTTCTCGGAGCAGATCTACATTGAGGCAACGTAAGTGTCTTTTGGAGCAAAAAAATTGAGAATGATATATGTATATATATATATATATATATATATATATATATATATATATATATATATATATATATATATATATATATATATATATATATTATAGAGAAAGAAAGTCTTAAATACATAATATATTTTTTGGTGCATAATCTTACATAAACATCTCTAATATTTTAATCTTTTCAATCAAATTTAAATTACTTAAAATTTAATACACGTGTAAAGTATAAAGTGTAATGATACTTTAATTAAGAAAACTAAATCATGTCGGTCTTTAACATACTCATTGTTTTTTGATAGCATAAATACTTTTAAAAAATTTAAAGGTTTTAAAAAAGAATAAAAGACAATTACATAATATATTTTTTGGTGCATAATCTTACATAAACATCTCTAATATTTTAATCTTTTCAATCAAATTTAAATTACTTAAAATTTAATACACATGTAAAGTATAAAGTGTAATGATACTTTAATTAAGAAAACTAAATCATGTCGGTCTTTAACATACTCATTGTTTTTTGATAGCATAAATACTTTTAAAAAATTTAAAGGTTTTAAAAAAGAATAAAAGACAATGTTATTATAGAAAACAATGACGGAGAATGAATAAATAGCAGAAGTGATGGGTATGATTCAATCTCTCTCCCTCTATATATATATAGAGAGAGAGAGAGGGGGGATTCACAATAGTCGTATATATATAAGTGGTTTTAGTGATAATGGTATTGATTTTAATTGACATAATTTTCGATAGTAAAAGAGTAGTGAAAGGTGTTGAAAACAATGACATAAAAGTAGAACTAAATTCTCATATCACTCATACTATTATTTTTGGATAACATAAGTATAATTTTAAATTTTTTAAAGAGATTTTAAAAAGTATAAAAAAATATTTTTGTTAAATTCATGTCACCCAAAAGCAATAAATGAAGTGAGAAGGTATCAATATGGGCAGAATCCAATCTCTCTCTCTCTCTCTCTCTCTCTCTCTCTCTCTCTCTCAATACCGATATTCCACCATAAAAGATTCTGGATCAGCCCATCGTGTGGTATGTCACAAGTGCGCTCCATAATTTTCACCGAAGGCTTGGAGTAAGGCCATAGGGCTCCCAGATTGCTAAAAACACCAAACTACGGACGACCAGTTTAAACGAAAACTTCAAACTGACGAAATTGATAAGAATCCTGATGTCGGTTGTGATGGATATTCAAATGAAGCAAATAAAGGCATCCAAACTCCAAGCCGTTTTGGGCACTTATAAACCGTCTCCTCCATGCTGCCATTAGATGTGGGAGGGAGACCTTTTAACTTTCGATGTTCTTTTGTGTATAAAAAGGCAGAGTTTATCTAAAACTAATAGTTTTGTTTTATTAAGCTGTTGCATATGTGCTGACTTAGTATATAGAAATCTTTGTAAGTTTGTGTAAGATTTATATAAATGTATTTACAAACTTTTTATAAGTTTGTGTAAGATTTATGTACATGCATTCATTCCGTTAACAACGATTATAATATTCTAATAAATTTAACTCATCAAAGTCAGGGGGTGCATAGCTTTCTTCGGCCCTCCCCACCGTTGACAATTATGAATCATTACAGAACAAATTATGGCCCGGTTGTTCCTCCTCGTGTAACGATAATACAAAAGGCAAGTTGGGAAGACTTAATTTTCCTACATAAATTCTTTGTCAATCTTCATATAATGTTTGAGATCTGCATTCTATATTGATTAGTCCTATCAGGACCAACAAATCACTTACTGAATTTGGCATTCATGGGGTATGATAAATTCTATTGACATAAGAAAAATACAAATTTAGTTTGGAGGATGTTTTGAGTTCAACTCCCAGAGGGTTAGCTCAATGGCAGGGCACTCTAGGGCCGTTGCTGCTGGTGGGGAATCCGACTCCCAGAGGGTGCATGTGTGGGTGTTGGGCTTAGGCCTCCTCTTGTGACAAAAAAACAACATTGGCACAACTAGAAGGAACCCAGATATCATAAAGTCATTTGTACTAGTTGATGGAGAAAGCTTTGCTGTGGAGCAACAAGAGTCTAAATCCATCACAAAGTTGGTAGAATTGATTTGCTTACCTCGATCATGTAATAATGGTGGTGAAGGGGCTTGTTCAGCTACCCTAATTATGCATTTCTTTTTTCGCAAAAGGAGGCTGAAGCCTAACACACACGCATGCATGCACTCGGGCAAGCATGTACATACCTACTTCAATTATATGAATGCATGTTGTCGTAGAGCAACCCAAGTTCCGACTCCAGGAAAAGGCAAGGGAAATGAACGAAAACAGATCTTGGATCAGTCGCAAAAACTTGATGCTGCAAAAATAAACTGATGAAAGTCACCTATTTCCAATGTGTGGTAGGAAGTGCAGATCATTAATTTTCTTTCGTCTAACGTGGTTGCTGCTGGTGAGGAGTTCGAGTAGGTTTCGCTCAGCCTCCTCTTGTAACAAAAAAAAAAGGAACAATGAGAAGAACGCGAGGTTGACAGAGATAAGGTTTTTCTGGCAGGTGAGGCAATCAGTTGCTGGCTCCATTTTTAGGGTCAACACAATGACATAAGTGAGCATGTGGTAGGCGCCTCCACCGTCACAGCTTAGCTCACCTAACAAAAGAAGAAAAACTTGGGTTTGGCTACGTGGACTTTTCTGTTGTACAATCTATTAACACTTTTGAGACTTCATTACCTCTTTTAAAGTGTTTAACGTCAATTTAAGTGATCGAAGTCAACTCATATTGTTCCAATACACTAAAAGCGTATGGTAAAACCATGATAAATTTGTAAAAATAACTCGCAATAACCTATCATACCTGTCCGAGTCATACATACTGCAATACTGTTCCTTCACCTCTTCACTCCCACGTCCACTTGTTTCCTAGTAGCCCATGGTGATTGCATACCTTTCACTTCGGTGTACTGCGTTGTTTTCCACTTCTGAAGATAAACAAAAAAAATATCATTTTAAGACGCCCGAAGAAAATTCTCAAACGTACCAAGTTACCCACTCAAAACACTGAACAACCTTTCTTAAGCACTGGATAAGCGAACTATTTGCGGACCATGATCAGGAAAAAGAACTAAAACATTGGGACCTTGGACCAACTTACATACAAACCCAAGGCTAGGAGGCGGAACCCCAGGATCCATATCATGCGTTGAAGTTTGACACAATAAGAAGAATTTATCCATTCACTGGTGACATTGGTAATTGGTTGAACTGGAGAGAACTGGTTAGTGCGCTACGCTGGCAAATTCAGCAGGCTACGTCAAGGGATCAAGTGAAACCTACTCGCTTAACAGCCTTATATAAACAGCATGGGATCAAGTGAGACGATACTGTAAGACTCCTCTTATTTCAATATGGCTCAAAGCCTTGTGATCAAATCTGCATCCCGACACATTTAGCATGATCAACTTGATAGAAACAAACCTTAGCATACCCCAACATTGTGATTTAGATGTCAGTCAAACTGGGCTTGACGACTTGAGTTGATCTTCACAAAACTAGCAATGCTGGATCCACTCTGCAACAATATTGGATCTACACACCCTAGCATGGTGAAGCAAGGCCTCCCAATAGACCTTCAAGGTGGTGGCCAATCTTTGCCAACTTCCCAAAAGCATGTGCACGTGTCTCATCAATTGTAAAACTTTGCTTACCCACATTTCTACATCCCCAACAACTGGTCAGAGAGATGTTTGCCCCACATCAATGCTTCATAGGCTACTCAATTCACAGTAAGTAGTGATCTTGCCCGTTTCTATGCCTCAAGTTTCACCAAGCTTTTAACAGATCAAGGAGAGCACCACATGCCCTGATTAAATACCTGCTTATAATTGAGAGATGTTTATATGCTTTTATTGCAGCATCTGCAATATCATATAACAAGATACCTTAAATTTCCACTGAGACGATGCCAGCAAACAGAGATAATGGAAAGATAGTTTCCCTTACCAGCGCAGGATAGAATTAATAACCAGAGAATATTCTGTCGGGATTTTACAAAATTGGCGCGAACTTCTTGTCCGCAATTTACAATGCATACATCATGTTACAAACTAGAAAACAGCCTCATCCAACAAAACTGAGGAGCTTCTAGCAACATTTTCCCATCATCTGCTACTGGCACATTGAAAATGCCTCTAAACCAAGGTTAGCTGTACCGAAGTTACGATGCTTACCATCAGCTTTGTTGGTCAGATGAAAGCCTTGAAGTGGAAGTTGGTTTATGAGAAGAGTTTCCAGTCGGCTTGCTATACTCTTTCCTGGAACAATAACGTAAAGAATCGGAGCACTTTGCATACCTTCCTTTGAACGGTGAGCACGGACTCGACCTGCAAGGTCATCTGTCTGAAAAGACATAAATCAACTAAAGTTTTAGTAACAATTTAGATACGAACTATGATTAGTCCTTTAAGGTTTGGTATGTGACATTGCTATTGAAATTTACCTGCCCAATATATATCCTCCCATCAGGTCTGATAACTGCATATACACATGAGGTGCCCACGGTTGATGGCGGGGGCTGCTCCCTAGCACGAATAGGAATGCACTCAACCTCGAGAAGTGCCGACAAACTCTTCTGCTTGTAAAGCTCTATGAACATCTTTTGACAGATGATGCTAATAGCATACTCAACATGTTGCATCAGCTTCTGAGATTTTGCTGTAACACAAGAACAGTACAAAGAGTGAATACTGAACAGATGAAACTGGCATGGTCAAAGACAATGTCCAGATGATTCGCCATAATTTGTTTGATCAAATTTGCCAATCAACAAATCAAAGGCAAAGATTGAAATAAATGGCGAATATCTCCATTTAGCTGCCTGGGCTTGTAAACTTGTTGCCAAGTTTCTGTACGATTGACAAGAATCTTGTGTAAAAAAAGAACATCCCACCTCAATCTGTTCAAAGTGGGGCAAACACATTTGCATCACCTAGGCTTCAGTTTTCAATCGCAAACTACACAGTACAACAGTAATCTACTTTGAAAGTTAATTATCAAGGTTTATCACTGGACCAATAATATAATATTCTATGCTATCAAAAGCAAGGAAAACCAGTGCAGGGCGAAATGGGAGGAAAGTAGATGTCTCAAAAGAACTATCACTTAAAATGAAACATATAAATATTCTTTAGGAGCTGGACTTCAAAAGCGTTACCTATGATATGGTGAATCACTCCACTGCCACCGTACCACATTGCTGCAATGTGGACATAATCCACTGGAATTTGCAAATGAACTATTTATGCAGATATTGAGGATTGTTTCTTAACATGTATTGGTAGGTAATGAGCCCCAGTTTTACTCTAAGCAACCCAAGGTCCTTCTAGTTTAAAGTGGTTGAATTATTAGGAAGGAAAATAAGATCACTGTTCTTGCGGGTAGTGCCAGAAAATTTCATGTTGGATGTGATATGAGAGTTTAATTGAAAAAGCAAAATAACTTGCATGATTTGATGAAATCCATGATAATTTTTTGACTTACGGCATGACATTAGCATGGGTTATTTTATTTTTTCGTCACTTTATGTCTTCAAACTTTTCGACACCAGGATGAAAATGATAGCTATGGAGAAAAACATGTACAAACGCTACAAAAATATGGTGGAAATAACGCAACAATAAATGTAGATGTACGACCTCTTACAGAACCATCTGTCGCAGAAAAGAATGCTTCTTGATTTGTATCCACATCCATGTCTGAAAATTCAAGCCTTGAAGTTGCACTAGGATCTGTGTCACAGGTCATTAGGAAAGAACTTGCAACATCATCCTCAACTCTAATAGTCTCTTCAGATTTCCTTTTCAAGAGTTCGATCGAGGCATCAGATGACAAAGCATTAGATGAAATAGGATGGTTGGTAGTTGCAGATACATTGTAGGTTTGATCAGACGTGATGCTAGAATATGAATTAGTAACAGTTTCTTCAGCTCCAATTCTTTCACCCCAAACTGAGGTATAAATTTCCTCAGCTCTGCTGACTATGTGATCAGGAACACCTTCACTTCTGGCAGTCTCAAAAGCAAGGCTCTCTCTACAGATCCCATCAGTTAGCTTCCATGTTGGTTTCAACTGGCCATCGACAATCTCTGTTCCCATGGCCTTGCATACAGTATATGTAATCCTCACACGCAAATCAAACAGTCCATGTAAATGAGTAGAAACAATTCCAAGGCAACCAATCTTGTCAAGAGTTTCTACGATGCTAGCAGCAATGCAAGTCCCTTTGGCCATTTCCGTCCCCCTACATATTTCATCCATGAGCACAAGGCTTTTTGAGGTTGCTGCGCACAATATTGACTTCAACTCTGACATCTCCATCTGAATAAATTGCAGTGTTCAGCAAAGATGAATATATCAAGATTAACATCGTACATTCTCAGAAGCCAAGGAAACAGAAACAGGTCCAATCTCATTAAAAATACTGCTGTCATGCTTCCTAGACATGTAAGGGATCACCCTTGCATGGCCGGTCCTAAGCCTAGATAAAGGAGAAGGGTTGCGTTATGCTTCTGATTTCCGACAGAGCATAAAACTTTGTCGAACTTATTTACCAATAGGTCCAATCTCATTAAAAATACTGCCGCCATGCTTCCTAGACATGTAAAGGATCACCCTTGCATGGCCGGTCCCAAGCCCGGATAAAGGACCGGATAAAGGAGGAGGATTGTGTTAGGCTTCCGATAACCAGCGTAAAACTTTGTCGAATTCTATAAATTATGATAGGGCACTGTAGAAACAAAGAATTCATGTAGCCGACCCCATCTCGTATGGGAAAAGGCTTAGTTGTTGGTGTATGCTTCCTAGACATGAAGCACATGTCCATTTAGAAATGTAGCTACATTTTATCAGTTAGATATTCTGATGATAATTTGCAATAGGTATGAGGAAAGATATAGGGATGTCAGTGGGCTGGATTACATCACTGGTCAGCCCAACCTAATTGACTCCTGCATAATAAGATCTTGATTTGAAGCTGGACATGATCTCTACCATATTAAATCTGAGTCCTAATAAAAGAATAGAATGTGGATTTGATCCAACCCCAATTCGCCCCACAGAATCCAGATCTGCATCCCACCCTGGAACACATTAGCATGTTAAATTGAAAGTAAAGAAAAGATGCTGCAATACGTCATGTATTCCAGGTTGGTCTTCATGGTAACACCCTTTTGCTAAAAGGAACAGACATTTCTAGGTGTAAGTTCAAAAGGAAAGTCTCACTACCTGGGATTGAAGGATATGACAAACCGCCAGCGAAATTAAATGCTATCAGATTCTATTTTTGGATCACATATCTAACCACATTTGACATCCACATCCAACATTTCTTACCAAATCCAACTAAATGGATTTGAGCTTAGATCTAAATCTGTCCCACTGACATCCCTAACATATGGTTCATACATTAAACATACAATTTGAGATATTCAAACAAGGAGGCAAATGCCGGTGTACCAAAACATATCATGAAAGGAAGTTAGTTGCCCACATACATAGGAACACGTCATATTAATGAACCTAGTTTACTTAAACATGCCAAAACAGTAGGGGGGGCATGACCTATCATATATTACAAGCAGTTTCCTTTCAGAAGCAGAAAATTCCTAATGAATATTATAAACAAACAAGGAAATGATCAGATATTCATACACTATCTCAAACTTCAAACACAAAGTAAGTTATGTGACCTACCTGAAAAGAGCTTTTCCCGTCAGCAGGGCTATCATAAGATTTCATGTGAAGCATTATAGAATCAAAATGGGGAACAATGGCAGATTCTGCTGGCACCATCAAACCACAAATAGCAAGTAAAGCTGCTGCACAAATTGATCTAAGCATACTTGATTTACCACCACCATTTGGTCCCGTCAAAAGAAAAAGTGATTGCATTTCAATGGAATTTTTTATGGCATTTCCTTCTGCAAAGTTTAACCAGAATGGTGATAATCCAATTATTTCCAATTTTGTAGCATCATTTTTTGGTTCTTTCTCCTGTTTCAAATAGGCATATAAAAAGGAGTAAGAATTCATCATGATCATTATTTGCAGTTGGGAAATAAAACAAGATTATTTATGTGGCAAGAACAACTAAGTACGATCCTATTAAGATTTCAAGACACTAGCCCATCATACCGTGGGATTGCTGAACTTCACAAGAGTTGGGAAGGTCCATTTTATCCTCCTACCTTCACTGTGAAATAACAAATTATCACATCAATAAGCATTTAGAATGACAATCCTCCATATGTAGATTATTTGTGAAATGTGACATAAATCTCTTACATTGTGTTGCATCGAGAACAATGTTTTGCATGACCAAGAGAACAGCCTTATATTTTGGATCATGGCAGTAAATAGAGAAGAGAATAATGGGCATTCATATTACCAAGCAATTTCTGCATCAAAATAACAACTAAGCCTTTTTCCACACTAGATGGGGTTGGCCACATGGATTCTTTGTTTTCATAGAGCTCGATCACGTGTCATGCAAAGCATTAACTCAACATAAGCTAAATCATGCTTTATTGTTTCATTTCAATACTTTTGTGATCTTCTTTTAACATTTTCATAATCTAGTTTCTCATACCTTCTTACCGGAGCTTGCACTCCAAACCATCTTAAACGATTTTCTCTCATTTTGTCGGTGTCACTCCCAATTTGTTTCTAATAACCTCATTACACATACGGTCTTTCCTTGTATAACCGCTCATCCGTCTAAGCATCTTCATTTTTGTCACGGACATCTTCTGTATATGTTGATGATTAACTGCCCAACACTCAGAACCATACAACATAGCGGGTCTAATTGTTCTTCTATAATATTTACCTTTCAACTTTAATAGTATCTTCTTATCACATAAATAGAAGATATACCTCTCCATTTTAATCAACCTATACTAATTTTATGCGTAACATCTCTATCATTTTTCATCACTCTCAAAAATTGAACCTAAGTATTTAAAACCTTCTTTATGAGAGATACAATGTGAGGTATTAATTTTTGTCATCTGAATGGAGTAACCAAATGATCAAACTTAGTTCTATATATTGTATCTTTTTTCTACTAAGTAAAAAATCTTTACTTTCTAATATTTCTCTCCATAATCCCATTTTTCTTACTTATTTATTAATACAATGTCATCCGTGAATAACATACACCAAGGGACTTCATCTTCAATATGTTTTGTTAGCTCGTTAATAACCAATTGACTTAAAGTTTATCCTTGATTTAATCCAATATTAACATCAAAGAAATATGTTATTCCTTCATGGATGCTAACACATGTTTGGAAACTATCATACATATCTCTTATAAAATTGATGTATGCCAAAGTTTATCCCTATTGTAAGCTTTTTCTAATCAATAAATACCATGTGAAGATTCTTTTTTTGCTCTAAAATGTTCATAAGACATCTCAATAGATGAATAACTTCAATGGTATATCTTTCTGGCATGAATCCCAATTGGTTCCTATTGTACTCACAATTTTCTATGTTTAATAATTCTTTCCCATAATTTCATAGGATGGCTCATCAATTTTGTACCTCGATAATTTATAGAGGAGAAGATTCTAATGGCAAGGGATAATATAAAATGGATGAAAAATTTATTTTCATAAGCTTTTTAATGAAAATATAGGTGTTAATATTAGTTTAGGCAAGTTAACCAAGTCAGAAGAGTACGTAAACTATAATTTTTATCGTCGTACTCAAAAGAATAAAGTCAAAGAGGTTCTTAAACTTGCGAGGGTTGATAAATTTGGACCACACAATATTCTTATAGATGTATGGAAAATTTTAAGAGAGGCAGGTATTACTTGTCTTACAAGATTATTTAATAAAATATGGAGAAAACAAAAGATGCTTAAGAAATTAACATCATAATTATACTCATATACAAGAACAAGGAAGTCATTCAAAATTGTGTAAATTATCAAGGTATAAAATTGATGAGCCATTCTATAAAATTATAGGAAAGAATTATTCAACAGGTTGAGGAAAATAGTGAGTATGATAGGAACCAATTTGAATTCATGCCAAAAAGATATACCATTGAAGTTATTCATCTATTGAGATGTCTTATGAACATTTTAGAGCAAAAAAAGAACCTTCACATGGTATTTATTTATTAGAAAAAGCTTATAATAGTGTGCCAAGAGATATTCTTTGGATAATCTTAGAAAAAAGATGTATCCCTTTGACATTCATCAATTTTATAAGAGATATGTATGACAGTTTTCAAGCATGTGTTAGCACCCATGAAGGGATAAAATATTTCTTTGATGTTAATATTGGATTACAAGGATAAACTTTAAGTCAAATGGTTATTAACGAGCTAACAAAACATATTCAAGATGAAGACCCTTTGTGTATGTCATCATCATCTTTGATTCATCTAACAAAAGTAAGGTCCTTAGTTTTTTTTATCTCTAGTCTTATATATCCTAAAAATATCTCTTTCACCTTCTTTTGAGTTGAGCTTTTTATATAAATTCTCTCAAATTTTAGTTTTTGTTTCGCTAATAGCCTTGTTGGTTCTTTCTTTGCTTTCTTATAAGCCTCTCAAGTTTCATTAGTCTTATTGAAATAGTGTGATTTGTAACATGTCATCTTTGCAACAACAACTAAGCCTTTTTCCATACTACACGGGGTCGGCTACATGGATTCTTTGTTTCCACAGAGCCCTATCATGTGCTATGTTAGCAGTTAACTCACAATAAGCTAGATCATTCTTTATTGTTTCTTTCCAACACTTTTGTGGTCGTCCTCTACCTCTTTTAATACTTTCAAAATCTAGTTTTTCATAGTTTCTTACCGGTTCTTCTTTTGATCTTCTTTCCATATGTCCAAACCATCTTAAACGATATTCTCTCATTTTATCCTCTATTGGTGCCCTCTTTGCATCAAAAAAAAAAAAAAGCAAACCATATCTAGAAAAAGTTGTCTACCCCATCTTGTACTCATCTCAAGCTTCTCGAGGCTACATGGCATCCTAATCTTCCTAACCATGCACTTCCAAATACAACCACCTAAAAGCACTTGACAAGTGATCCTAATGAAGATGAATCAGTGTTTGCACATCTCTAGATATTGCAAAATAGACTCTAATCGAATATCAAACTTGTGCCCCCATTTGTCTTCTTTTCTAAAAGAACTGTATTTCCATTTACTTCATGCTGACCACTGCTATGTACATTTCTCAAGAGACAGTTATTAAGAACATGATATGACGAAGATGACATGGCAAAAATTGAGTCGCTCAGAATACAGGCCCGATTGAAGACATTAACAGCCAATGTTGGGACTCTCGATGAACGTTGCTACAGGCTTCTCCCCTTGATTATAAACAATGAGCAAAATATCCTAATGAAAACAGTCTGGTGTAATACAATGTAGTCTCACATCAAAATTTGTTAGATCAAGAAAATCTGCAGCAATTTCAGTTTATACTAATAATACTGCATACTTTTGTAGTGATTTTACGATTACATGCTCAAACAACAAACACATCCCCTAGAGTAGTTTCTAATGTTCATTACTCCTGAAAAGTGCATTTAACTTCCCCTTTTAACCTTACAACAGAAGGCATCAATTTCCATAACCGTAGTCCTATATCTTGTTGAGCACAATTTTTAGATGTTCTTGTAAATCAGCCAACATGCAGATGCACACAAGACCAACCTTTTATTCCAACATACAAGAATACTAGCTTCTGAAGAATCCAGAAAAGCAATTATTATGTTTGACAAAGATTCGGATTCTCAGCACATTTTGCAAAAGCAACCATTCTCATCTGATGTGATCACATTCACAAACCTGACATGACTAAATAACGCCTTTGCTATCACCAGCAAAGTGGACGAATACACCAGGATGTTAGTTTTTGCTTGTAGTTCACCAGAAAGCCCTCTTAAAATGTCCATGACCACGGTCTTTGCACGGTCACTAGCTGCATGGTACCTATATGAGCATTTCATCATCATGGTTGTTGCATACTCCAATAGAAAAGTACAGAAAGGACTTTGGGGCAAACTCAAACCTTCTTTATCTTACCAATAACCTTACCTATACAATGCTTCTTCAACTTTTTTTGTGGTAAACCATTCCTCCCCAACCCTTTTCCCTTTTGAATCAGTAGCAGGAATAAGCCGTTTGATTTGTTCTTCACCAGGAGTATCACCCCATACAGCAGGTGTAAAGCGTTTTCCTTTAAACCAAACAGCCTGATTTTCTCTAGAATATAATATCTCTCCCTTTGGGCCTCCAAGAGGGGACATAACAGCTCTCACCCTCAAAACAATTGGTAGAAAATCTTCCTTAACCTAGATTGCACACAATATAAATCAGCGCATTTTATTTTGAAACAGTTGACATTATATTTCTTGCCAAAGAAGCTAAGAGATACAAAGAAAAGCCATAATGAAAATAAAAGTATGATTTCGCAGTTGAAATTAGGTATTATGATTTGATGATTTGATAATTCACAGTAAAAATAACAACTAAGTTGTTCAAAATAAAAAAGAACATTGTATATTAGCTTCACTTAAGCACCTTAAGCAGAGACAATCCTCAATCACATCTCAAATGAGGATACCCCAACAGATTCTCAATGTTACTACCTTGTGGCATCTCAACATAAATGACCTTAAGCTGGCACATGGTTCAAACGCATAACCTCGGGGATGAGTTGATCTCATAAAACTTTCAAAATGTCCAAAAGCCGCTTGAGATAGCCAACTGGCTAATAAAGACCATGCCAATAAGATGTATAATGTTGTGCCTAAGTAATATTTGGTAGTAATGAAAACTATCCTCCGGCTAAGAGTGGTAGTGTTATTCATATTGGTATGTATTGCACATGTATTCAATGTTATCGATATGATGCGATACGTATCATATCGTGGATACGACAAAAAAAGTCAAAGACTACATAATCAAAGAAATGGAGCTCATCATTTTGCTTCATATGAAAATGTGCAAACTACATGTACAAAGATAGCAGTTTGTTAATTTTGATATATTAGAGGAGTGGATTATGGAAGATAACGAAAAAAATACACTCCTAACCGAAGAAGACATTGCATGGATTAATTTGAAAGAAGCACAACATCAAGGAGATAGATTTTGATTTTGAAATAGAAGGTGGTGAAAATCTTCAGCAAGGAGAAGATGAAGATTATTTAGTTGATGATACTGATTACAATATATAAATGTAAATGTATTCATTTTTGGTTTAAAAATATGTATTTTTTTTAATTGTTATCAATATGTACTAAACTTTGCATTATATGAATTCTTTGAAATTATCATGTTTTTGCTAACTTTTTCTGATTTTTTTCTAATTTTTAAGATTTTTACTAATTTTTTAATATTAAAGTACGATACAATACGCCCGTATCGTGGACTAAAACTATACACAATACACTACGCGTCGAACAACACTGCATCTATTGTTTCGCTATGGATTTCAAGATGAAACAAAGTTTGTATCATGTATCAACCAATATCGTAGGAGACAAGCCCCTATTATATAACATAAGTCATACCATTTGTATTGTATGATATGGGTAATACAGCCTTCAAGTGAACTAAATCCCACAATTTTTCATATTTTAGGGCTTCTAAATCCCTTCTTCATTTCTCTCTCATCTACTCTCTTGTAAGGAGGAGAATTTGCCGGTTCTATTGTACAACGAAGCTTTTATGATCATGTGGGGTGATTTCTTCACAATTTTAGGTATAAACTTTTGTTTTCTTTTATTTTTTTCATAGCTTTTTTGCATTTCAATCATTGTTTACCTTTATTTCACCCTCACCTATGCATATATAGGAGAAGTTTTGCTGGTTTCTTGGCTGTTTCAAACTTTTTCAAGCTTGTGGTGGTGATTTCTTCTTCTTTCTTCAAATTTATCATTGTATTTGAAGTATAATTATCCATGAACTGCTATTTTCTTTATTATTCATACTTTCATTGTTTTTTGTCATGTTAACCATTTGGTTTATTGATGAGGATAGTCGTTGAGACCTTCTCAATCTGGAGGGAAGGTTATGATAACTCGACGTGGCAATGGTGTACTTAAGTTGAAAATATTAGACTAAGAATAAAATGCAATTTTTGTGATAAACCCATGAGTGGTGGAGTATCCCAACTAAAGATCACTCCAATAGCATAATAACTTCTAAATAGTATTCAAGCTACATGACCTCTATAATATAACTTTGGATGCTTGAGAACTTGACTTGTTTGATTTAATTTAGTAATGTACCAATAATTAGATTATCCTTAATTATCATTTAGGTCATGTTTATTTGTTTGTTTTTATCATGCTTTTATTAGTTACCATAGATTCTTAAATTGTTAACTAATTAAATTCGTGATATGCTATTGTTTTGATACAGTGCCAATGTTTGTCCCCACTTGTTTCGCTTCTTAACAATTATTTAGGATCTTTCTTATTTTTTCTGATTTTTTAAATCTTATAAAGTTCTTTCAAAAAATTTACACTATTTAGGATACAACATGGCCATGTCATACCATGACAGAAAATGATCCGCGCTATGTTATGCTACTTACAACACAAACAAGTGGAAGATAAATGACATCAATTGTTGGTGAAGCATAACTATTCAGCATATCGTGTCGTTACGCTACCCTAACATAATGGCAACTATTACTCTTAGCATTTGATATGAATCGTTACCATATCCATAGATCAACTCTATTTTTCTCGAGGGAACTAAAGGTCAAAAGTATCTATGGTATGTTGAAAGTTAAAACTCTAAAAATCTACATAAAATTTCTATAGGGCTTCCAAACTAAGGTCAAAATAAAAAAGAGCAGGTGAAAGGACCAAGCTTTCAAAAACAGTAGTAATGATAATTAGCTTTAGCCATAAAGCATTTATGCTTGTGATAGTATTATCAGGGGTCCTAATGATTATGGAATTTCATGCAAATTTAGTTTATCACTACATCACCCTAAAACTGAAAGAAATGAACCAATGCCGCTATTTCATTTTTTCAGGTTGGCCATTAAATGAGCAATGTTATAACGGCCACCAAACCGCTAACACGCAATAGTGGACGCTATAGCGCGCTATTAACTACTAAGTTGTCACCGCTATTGCGCGCTATTAACTATTAAGCTGGCATACATATGTTCACATGAATGTGTCAGTGTGTGTGTGTGTGTGTGTGAGAGAGAGAGAGAGAGATGCCAAAACATACTGCCAAAGATAAGGCCTCTGCAGCCCTCTCAACTTCTGAAAAAGCATTTTCAGCATGAATTCTCTTCACACGGCCTTTCCACAATGATTCGATATCAACAAAGAAATCATGAGGAATATGAGGATAGGAGCTTATAGGTTGATCTCTTTCTCCTTCTAGAAAGATCATATCAGCTATTCTTTGGGATATCAATTTGCATTCGTATACCTAAAACAAAAATATAAATAAACAAATTAGCAAATTACGAAAAAGCAGATACCTCTCCAAGCAGCAAAAGAGTTGCTTTTTCTCGTCACATAATTATGAAGCAAATGCAGCTAGACCTATAGATACATTCATATATACATAATTCTTTGAAAATCAACATTGAAGGAAAGAAAAAAAAAACTAAGCCTTTTCCCATACATTGAAGGAAAAGCTGCATCCTAATTCCTACTCTAGGCAGCCTTCCTCTTTTCCCCCCTTTCTTTCAGAAGCAACAGAAACAACAGACTGGCAATTGTTTGATCAAACAGGTCAGATAATACATGTTGTAGACAATTTATCCATATCCAACCCAACCAAGGATAGAATCGATTGTGTGATTCTCTGTACTTAAGAAGAAAAGAGCCTCAAGCAGATCATATCAAGACGCTGCATCATCTAACAGATCGGAACTACAGTGTAAACAATAGTGGCATAAGTGAAGTTTTTAACAACTGAAACCAAATACATTTAAGCATGACAATACAAACAACAGAGATGATTAACGATAGAATACCCTACTGATAAAGCCTGACCTTTAAACTGTGCATGACTGCATATAAGTAAGCTCCTCAAAAGATTGATGAAATTACCCTATTGCAACTCTTTCGGACAGAGATAAAACACACAGTACCACCAACCTATTGACATAAAAATGGCTTTTTATTTTTAGATGAAGACCACCAACTACAGGAGTTATCAGGATATATAACTCTCCTACACTGCATACTTGCACAGAACCCATCAGTTGGTGTTATCTACTGAGATTATAACGACAGACTACAAGTTTTCAGAAATGAAATCATTATGCAGTCATACTGAATGGCCGAGAATGGTAGTGCTTTACTAAAGCAAAAGCCTTGAAGGATTTATATAAAAAGATCGAACTCAAAAGAAGGTGAAGGAGATTCTGGCAAGTTATGATATCAAAAATAGATAATTTTATAAGCATTTTAATGAAATTATAGGTACCAGTAGTAGTAAGGAGAGCTAACCAAATCCGAAGAGTATGTAAACCACAATTTTTATCGATGTACTCAAAGAAATGAAGTCAAAGATGCTCCTAAAGTTATGGAGTTTGGTAAATCTGTACGACCATAAAATATTCCTAAAAGTATGAAAAATTCTAAGAGAAATGAGTATCACTTGGGTTACAAGATGAGTTAATGAAACATGAAGAAACAAAAAGATGCCTCAAAAATGAAGTCAAAGAGGCTCCTAAACTTATGGAGTTTGGTAAATATGTACGGCCAGAAAATATTCCTAGAAGTATGAAAAATTCTAAGAGAAATGAGTATCACTTGGGTTACAAGATGAGTTAATGAAAGATGAAGAAACAAAAAGATGTCTGAGAAATGGAGAAAAGTACAGTTATATCCATATATAAGAACAGGAGAGATTCAAAATTGTGTGAATTATGGAGGTGTCAAATCAATGAGCCATATTATAAAATTATGGAAAAGAATTATTGAGCGTAGGTTGAGACAAGTATCAAGTACAATAGAAAACCAATTTGATTCATCTCAAAGAGATCTACTATTAAGGTTATTCACCTATTCAAACATCTTATTGAATATTTTAGAACAAGCTTCACATGGTATTTATTAATCAAAAAGAAACTTAGAATAGGATGCCAAGAGATATTCTTTAGAAATCTTGAAAAAGAAAGTATCCCAAAGACTTATGATGGTGAACAAGCATGTGTAAGGACCCACCTTAGAAGGATGACAGGTTTCTTTATAAGTCCATACTTATTTATATTGGTCAATGGTCATCGATGAGTTAACAAAAGATATTTCAGATGAAGTACAAAGTAGCTTTGTGTATGTTATTTGCGGATAACAGGACGAGTTCAAGGAAAAAGTAAATAGAAAATTGCAACTATGGAGAGAAACATTAGAAAGTAAAGGCTTCTAACTTGATAGAACAAAGATAGAATATATGAAATCCAAGTTTGTACATTTGCTTACTTTATATGACATAAAAATTAAGATTGGCACATATTTTCCTCATAAGGAAGTTTTAAATACCTATGTTAAGTTTTTCAAAATAATAAAAAAAAATGATGGAGATGTTATGGATAGAATTAATGCAGGTTGATTAAATTGAAGAGGTGCATCAAGCATTCTATGTGACAAAAAGACACCATTAAAGTTGGAACGTGAATATTATAGAGCAACAACTGAACTCGCTATGTTTTATAGTTTTGAGTGTTGGATAGTTAATATCAACATGTACAAAAACCGTGTGGCAGAAATGAAGATTTTAGATGGATGTGTGGTCACACAAGGAAATACGGTATACATAATGGGGTAATTAAATTGGCAGTGGCACCAGTGTTGTGTGACGCATATCGTATCGCATATCGTTGGGCTCCACGATACGGGTGCATCGTATCGTATCATATTTTAATATCAAAAAATAGAAAAAAAATATTAAATAAATCAGGAAAATTAGTAAAAAATAGGGGAAATAGGAAAAATTAGGAAAATTTTGGTAATTGCTTTGAATTCATATAATGCAAAGTTTAGTACATATTGAGCATTCAACATTGAACAATTGCATTCAAATTTACATATTTTGAAGCAAAAAATGAAATACATTTACATTTTATATATTATAAATTTGTATCAAGATCATTAACTAAATAATCTTCATCTTCTCCTTATGAAGATTCAAAGTTTCTCATCACTTTCTGCTTCAAAATCAAAATCTTCATCTCCTTCATGATGTTGTTGCACTCCTTTCAAATTAATTCATGCAATGACTTTTTCGGTTAGGAGTGCATTTTCTTCGTTATCTTCCATAACCCACTCATCTAATATATCAAAATTCACAAACTGCTATCTTTGTACATGTAGTTGCCATATTTGCTAATTTTCATATGTGAGCAAAATGATGAGCTCCATTTCTTTGATTATTAAGTCTATGACACCTCAGTGATGTGATATGTTACTTGATCATATCCCCTTTTTCTCTTACTGGAGACTAGCTTTTTAACTAATGCTTGAGTTCCATTTCTCACTTCACATATTGAGTTAAGTTTCACACACGTTGATCATGTTCAACTCAATGGAAGTCATGTAAGGTGAACCCTAAAATAGTGAAGTAGTGAAATTCCCACTCAATGAATCGAGATAACCAAATTGTTCTTCATTCTTTGCGATTTCATGAAATTAGAAACTGGTAGCAGAAATATCGTTAAAAGTTGACAACAAAAAGGGAAATGATTTTGTCACAATTTTTATTTGTTCATACATTATTCTTATTCAATAAATGAAATTATAAACCCGAATTTACATGTTATATACACAGCTTGCAATCCCAAACAAGCATATCAGAGGATGCCTTAGAGAGAAGTGAAAGTGAAGAGAGGTCAGAAACCTGCAAAAAATGAAAAAATTGGGAAAAAAAATTGGGCTTATCGCCCGTATCGTATCATGGCTTCCCACAACGGTACGATATGAATAACACTGAGTGGCATCGATAGATAATAACTGAGATAAAATCATTTAAGATGGTCTGAACATATGAAAAACTATCAAAAGAAGTTCCAATAAGAAGGTACAATAAATTAGATGGTAAAAATGTTTAAAAAGAGAGGAAGACTACAAAAGTCGAATGAAACAATAAAGAATGATCAATGATCTAACTTATGTTGAGTTAATTGTTAGCATGATACGTGATCGAGCTCTATGGAAAAAAGAAACCATGTAGTTGACCCCATCCAGTATGGAAAAGGCATTATCATTGTTCTTGTTGTTATATACCTTTGTTACGCTTAGAAAAGGAAACCATTAGCATCCCTAAACCTAGGGAAATACTGGTGAACTGGTCCTTGATGGTAAACCACATTGATAACCTCACTAGTTTCAAAAGGAAAATAGTACTTCTGACATTGACTAACTGATTGTTATTCTTTAAGATTGTAAATAAAGAGTTTTTTGGACCAACGGTTTGGATGAGATGCACTGTACAGCAAAGGTCAGAGTATCAGTCTATCATAACTCAGACATCTCAAAAACCATAACTCCTGGATCCAGGCTAGATTTATTACCCCAAAAGAACAAGGTTTTGCAAACAAGCACAGGAACTGAAACTCTCACGGAAGCCAAGAAGTTTACATTCTTGTATTTGGAACAGGACCTCACCTGACCTTGAAAGGCTTGGCTCAAACATGCAATGAATACAGGACACCATAAAGAATAGTATTTTTCTTATTTTTGTGATATATCATTATGATTCTACCAGTAGGTTCAGATGTTCATCAGTCCACAAGCATACAGAAACCCTTTTAGACCCTCTGTTAACCAGCAGTTCTAAGTTCTAACATCCAACAATAACAAACTGTACAATGATATCTTTTATTAGTTATCAATTGTTTTATGGACACTTTTATGGCTGGCTTATCATTTGACTGCCCTGCTCATAGAATGACTTGAATCCTCAGACGGAAAAGAGCTTGCTAACATGATCCAGAAAAGAAAGGCATCATGACACTAGACGGAAGGAAGTTAAAGATGAACCAGTATCCCTCACTGCAAGTATCCACAAATATGCTCTATCAAGGAATTGAAGCAACAGCATTTGAAAGTTTCAGTACTTTCCATCTTTTCATTAATTATCTTCCATTCGCAATAGCACAAGAGAAATTACAGTCATGCTTGATTTCCTATTAGCATATTCACTCTATGGCATTCAACACTCCTTTACACGTGACTTCAGATTTGAGTCATTGACACAACAAACATTACAGAAAACAGTAATATTTACAGGTTATACAACAATTATTCCAACTGCTGACCTAATAGATAAAGACTTTACCAGTATCTCAAGATCAATACTCAAACCCGTTGCTGAGCAGGCAGGACCACGCAAATTTTGCAGGATAGGGTAGAGATCAAGGTCTTCATACATGCGCCACACATCATCTACAACATCCTTTATTCTACAAAACTCAATGTGATTTACCTCCTTTGCTTCAAGCAGCTTTACAATCTGCATAGAGAAATGAAGAAATAACAAAGAAAAATAAAGAAAAGGTAATAAATGAGCAAATAAAGTTCATATACAAACTGCTTTCTGTCACAAAATGCTTAAGGAGATACAAAGTGCAAGAGTGGTTTGTAAACAAACAACTACGGGAGTATGTACAAAACACAATTTCCATTATATGACTAGTTGTTATTCACAACTAAAACTTAGGGCTACAAAGTAGAGACATTGCAATTCTCAATGAAATGCATTAGAGTTAAAAATTAATGAAAGTACTCAATGTTGAAGAATGTGCATATCTAGTGTTCTTTGTGTTAGTTTTATAATTTCTGATTTGTTTAGGTATTATTGTAATTGTCCGAAGTACTAAGGGCATTTTGGTAATTTTCTGTACTAAGGGTATTTTGGTCATTTTACATTGTATAACTCCTTATATAAGGGCTGATAGGTTGTATTAGGGTTAAGAGGTTGAGATTAAGAAAGAGAGAAAGAGAGGGGGGCGGCCTCCATTGAAGGTCCGCCCCCTCCTTCGATCTCTCATGTTTTTCCTCTTCAATGTTTCTTTATGTTTGTGATTTTCAATCTCCGTTGTGCGACCACGTTTTCCAACATGGCATCAGAGCCTATTTCAATCATTGAGAGCACTAACAGGTGGAAAAAGATTCACTAGAACATGTAGAAGATTCAGAAACCACCAAAACCAATGGTCTCAAATATTAGTCATGTGGCTGCTGTATTTTTGGGCATGTCGTTGCATTCCTAAATGAGCATGATTCAGTGGAAAGTGAAGAAAAGCTTAAGGGAACCCATCATCCAGATTCAAAGTTTTCATCCGAATACACTGATCAAGATCACAAAAGAGTCCTTGATAGTTTTTTTGATGGCTTCGAATGCCATTGAAGCCAGGCGTTTTGGAATCCACGACATTATTTTTCTCTTCCCTACCATCAACAGAAGATAGGGCAGAGCAACAGAGGATGTCTTTGTTAAGGAATCACTGATAAATCTTGTTAGCTGTAGAAGTTTGTGATGAAGAGAAATGAGTGGATCAGTTGATGTAGTCGCCATGGTCACAGTTTTTTTCCAGAAGAACTGCCAAAAAGTTTGAAAGAGTGACCTTCTGTCAAAGACGTTGGTTATCTAAATGTGTTGGAACACGTCTAACTGCACACTGCATGCATAGGACCTTATGTTTTGATCATTGAAGGGGTGAAAATATTAGTTGAATTTCATATTTTTTGTTGGCAGTTTTCTTCTTGATATGTATGCAAAAGTGGGTCAGATTGATGATGCTCGAAAAGTGTTTGATGATATGCCCCACAGAAGCCTTAACTCTGCACGCCAAGTGTTTGATGAAATGCTCAAGAGGGCTGATAAAATTGCATGTCATTTGTTTGATTGAATGTCTCAAAAAAGCTCTTGTTAGTTAAAGAATCAAAATTTGGTCACTATTACAGGCATCATCACCGAGTTTAATCACCTAAATTGCTCTAACATGATAAAGTATGATAGTGGAGAGGTTGAAAGGCATTGTTTGACAAATGAGCGTTGGGAGATCAAGAGCAAGGAGCCCATAGTAAAGAAAAGAGAGAATGAAGTTGGCACAAGCAAAATCTTTGGAGGATGTGGAGGATGCTGACGCAGAACCATACTGTTTAAAAGGTTAAAACCAGATAAAGTCTAGTCTTTTACCTTTCTGAAGTCTTCCTCTACCCCTTTGGAAGAATAGGGCCATGTGCTCTAGCAAGAGAGAGGCCGAGAGAGATGGTAAGAGAATGCCATCATGACATGTTAAAAGGTTGAAGATCTACTTACTAGACAAGCATGATGAAAGCTAGTGTCTTCTTCTGATTATCGATTATCAAAGTAGCTGAAATTTGAGATCGAGTAAAGCAACTATGGCACCGATTGGTAGCATATGCAAAGAAGATTCTGAATATTACTCTGTTGTTGCATATTATGATGTTCTAACTACAAGTACAGAATCAGAAAATGGGCAGATGAATGATGCACATCAACTGTTTGATGAAATGTCTAAGAAGAGATGATTCACCTGCACATCAAGTGTTTGAAGAAATGTTTAAGAGAGATGGAAAAGTTTAGAAAAAGAGTACAAAAGAGATTAGTACATGATGATTGTCTCTATTAGAAAAATAACATTGAAGAAAATTTACAGAAAAGAGATGTATGGTGAAGATTGTAGTTATGAGAACTGAAGAAATGTTTTTATATGCAGCCAGAGATGTTGCTTGAGATGATCAGTCAGGAAGGTTGAGTTATTGCAGCCAAATATGCTACTTAAGATTATCAACCAGGAAGGCTGAGTCGATATTACAGCCAGAGATACTTCTTGAGATGATCAACCGGGAAGGCTGAGTTGATGTGCAGCCAGAGATGCTGCTTGAGATGATTAGTCAGGAAGGCTGAGTTGATATTTCAGCCAGAGATATTGCTTGAGATGATCAGCCAGGAAGGCTGAGTTGATGTTGCAGCCAAAGATGTTGCTTGAGATGTTCAACCAGGAAGATTGAGTTGATGTTGCAACCAGAGATACTGCTTGAGATGATCAGCCAAGAAGGCTGAGTTGATGTTGCATCCATAGATGTTGCTTGAGATGATCAGCGAAGGTTGAGTTGATGTTGCAGCCATAAATGTTGCTTGATATGATCAGCCAAGAAGGCTGAATTGAAGATGTTGCAGCCAAAGAAGTTGTTGAAGATCAAAAAAGTCATGAAAACAGATGAAGAATGTTGCAGACAGATGAAGAATTTTTGGCAAGTTTGGAGTTCGAAGTATCTCACTCCCAACTTGAGGGGGGAGGGGTTGAAGAATATGCATATCTAGTGTTCTTTGTGTTAGTTTTATAATTTTTTATATTTTTAGGTATTATTGTAATTATCTGAAGTACCAAGACATTTTGGTAATTTTCTGCACTAAGGGTATTTTGGTCATTTTATGTTTTATATCTCCTTATATAAGGGTTGATAGGTTGTATTAGGGTTAAGAGGTTGAGATTAAGAAAGAGAGAAAGAGAGGGGGGGCTCTATTGGAGGTTTGCCCCCTCCTTCGATCTCCAATGTTTTTCCTCTTCAATGTTTCTTTATTTTTGTGATTTTAAATCTCTGTTGTGCAACCACGTTTTCCATCACTCAAGAACACCACACGTTCATTTTCTTGCTCAACATGCCTTCCCACTCTAATTAATAGAACACTATTTTGGTTCCACAAGTTACGTTTTATCTATATATAGAAAAAATCGAGCACCATAATCCAATCACTGAACATCAATAACAATAACAACTAAGCCTTTTCTCATGCTAGACGGGGTTGGCTATATGGATTATTTGTTTCCATAGAGCCCTATCATGTGTCATATTAGGGCTTAACTCACAATAAGCTAGATCATTCTTTATTGTTTCTTTCCAATACTTTTGTGGTCGTCCTCTACCTCTTTTAATACTCTCAAAATCTAGTTTTAATACCTTCTTACAAGCTTACAAGTGCTTCTTTTGATCTTCTTTCTATATGTCCAAACAATCTTAAACGATATTCTCTTATTTTATTCTCTATTAGTGCCACCCCCAATTTGTTTCCAATAACCTCATTATGTCTACAGTCTTTCCTTGTATGACCACTCATCCATCTCAACATCTTCATTTCTATAACAGTATTCTTTTGTACATGTTCATGATTAACTGCCCAACACTCAGAACCATAAAGCATGACAGGTTTAATTGCTGCTCTATAATATTTACCTTTTAACTTTAATGGTATCTTCTTATCAAAAAGAATACATGATGCCCCTCTCCATTTTAACCAACCTGCATTAATTCTATGCGTAACATCTCCATCAATTCTTCATCACTCTGAAAAATTGACCCTAGGTATTTAAAACTTTCTTTTTGGGGGATTCAATGTGTGCCAAATTTAATTTCTATGTCCTCTGAAGTAACCAAATGATCAAACCTAAATCAGTAGAGATTAATTTATTTCATGTATGATAGGATAATGATATGCCGATTATAACCGAGACTAGCACTTGGAGCATGAGTACATGATTCAATGTTTTATTAAAAAATAACAACAATAATACAACCACAATGTTTCATGCACGATAAGATGATATGCCCATCATAATTGACCATTAGGAGTAAGAGAATAAATACATCATTCAATGTTATACAACAACAAATACAACCATAATCATTCTGTTGCAAATTGGCCAACAATGGATGCATGATCGCTGCAGACTAAGCACCAACAAACCAAGACCAGAAAAGAATTGGGAGAAAGGGGAAGGATTTATCAATTGTCACGAGCAACCATAGTATCAATGGCTCGGTACTCAACCAATTTTCAAGAGCCCAAATCATTGTGGTTGATAACTCCAAGATCAAAGGCTTTTCGAAAGTAACCAAATAGGAGAAAACAATTACACGACAATCAATCGTACAAACAAGTCCATAGAAGCAAGACGGGTTCCTACCTTTGCAGCCGATGTGCAAGTGAAGTCCGGAATAGAGCAACTAGCATTGTACATAAGCTTGCATGTTGCTGCCAAAAGATTGATACAATGTTACAGAAAACAGAGCATATACGTTATCAAATTAACGAAAAAGTGCTACATAAATTATTATACAGTATACTAGAAATGGATATAGATGAATAAATTATATGAATGCAGCCAAATTGCAAGTACCAGACACAGATCACAAATTGCTAGAGAAGTGCTAGGTGAGACTCAGGCTATAGGACTCTCAAAAAGCAATACAGCAGAAAAATACTAGTTCGAAAATATGAAAACATATAACCAACAGACTTGATGAATATAACTAAAGTGCATTTCATACAAATACATACACAAACACAACAAAGCACAACATTAGCACCTAGTCCTGCTTTTGATAAGCCTTTTCCATGAAGGTTCCAGAGGTACTTCATCAAATCAGGCTACAAAGCTGTAAACAATCGCCAACGTGAAATAGCACCAATTATTGGCAGTTCAATTCCATATTATTGGAACTTGGAAGAAGCTCTCCATGACTATTTCTTTCTACAGATCCTGGACATCTATGACTAAAACGTTTGATCCATTCCATAATGCAAATACTTTCATGTTTCTTCCTCCATAATATGATGATGGTTGCCTAAATGAAACCTTTTTGTTCAGTATTTGAATGTGATTCAGGTTAAACGTGACAAGCCACAGAAAAAGCCATGCTCTTGGAGTACAAAAGCCCTAAAGATACATTTCAGTAATGGATGACATTGACACTGCAAACAATTCCTTGGTAACAACGTCCCATACATGATTTTCTTGCCTAGCAACATATCATGATCAAAAGAAACATATAGCAGGACTTTGTTACTTCCAGTATCTCAATTTGCATTATTTTTTTTTATTTGAATACGATAACTTCAAACGTTGTGGCTTATTAACCTCATATTCCATTAAATTTTTCATCAAAACATACCCTCACAATCCTACCCGTCTATAAAGTGAGCAACCAGGTTGCACTTTCTATATCGGAAATCTTGAAAAGATGCTATGGATGTTGTTGAAGACTATTTACTTTTATTGTTAATTATCTAGTTTGGGTTGTGTGGCTCTTATTGGATCAGAATCTGATCCAATAGGAGTCATATGTCATCTCTTTTACTTACTCAGGGTAGATTAGTCTTTAAAGTTATAAACCATTATATATACTAACCCTAATTGTAATGAGTCTTTAAGTGAAATAAAGAGAGAGAAAGTAGATGGCTGCACATGTGGAGGTGTTAGCCCTCGTTTCACTTCAGTGATGAAGAATTGTATGATTTGTAATGTGTTTATGTTTTGGGTTGTTTACCAACATGTTATCAGAGCCTAATATCTAAGATTAGGGCATTTTTTCATGATTTTACAGAAGTTCCCTGTATAGGACAGCATGAATCAGTTGCAGTATGTACAAATTTGAATCAGGTCAGTTTTATCTTCAAGAATAGCCGATTGGAAAAAGAATTTCTGAAAAAAGAAAAGTGAAAATTTTTCAAGCCCTACAAGAAAGGGTTTTATTTACGTCTAACAAACGTAAAATGGTAAATTGTGGAGAAAATGTTGTTTCAAAGAAAGGAGAAGGATTTCAAATTAGATAGCAGAAATTACCTACAATAGGCCATATCGATTGGACTAACTGTTATGGCAAGGGGGTGATGGGATTATTTGACTGGAAACATTCCCACTTAATTGATTCTTCCTACTCTAAATGGCGTAGGAAAAACGCCCTAATAAATGCATGGCTAATCCATTCTATGATACCATCCATTGTAAGTATCTTTTAACTAAAGACAATTGGGCGGTTGTTCATTATGCTTAAGCTCAGATGAAGAATATTGCAAAGAAGCATGAGATTATAGAAAGAATCCACAAATGCAGACAAGGGAAAAGATTAGCGAGTGACTACTATGCAGAACTTCGTGGCTTATGGAAAGAATTACAGTACTACTCAAAGATCAAATATCAAAGTTGCATCAATGAACAAATTAGTGAGACTGAAGAACGAAAAGTGTTTAATTTTTTGTGGGGCATTTTTTCTGAATACGAGGCAATTAAGAATAATATCCTAAGCAGAGAACAACTTCCTTCATTGAGTAAAGTATACTCCTTACTACTACGAGAAAATGATAGGAGACGTTTAGAGAAATAAGGAAAAATAATCCAAGAAACGACTGCATTTGTGGGCAAAAATGTACCTAATTATTCAGGATTTCGTGGCAGAGGAGGTTATGGAGGTCGTGATAGAGATTGGTTCCAATATACTCCAGATGAAAAGGATAAGTTAACTTGCTGGGAACTAGTGGGTAATGCATTTCTGGTTTGTAGCTAATGTGAGAAATGCATTTCTTCAGAGAGATCTCACTGAGGACATCTAAATTGACTTAACTCCGAGATATTATCAAGGAAAGATGTCATCAAAGGTATGCAAACTAAAAATATGTATTTATGGTTTGAAGCAATCACCTAGAGCTTGGTTTGAAAAGTTTAGTAATGGTATTCTTGGTTTGGGTTTCACACGATGCATTAGTGATCACACTTTATTTATCAAAAGGGACAAAAAAACCATTCTCTTGATTGTGTATGTTGATGACATTATTATTTCTAGTGATAATGTGGAAGAAATTACTTATTTGAAAAAACAGCTACACGCTTTATTTGATTTGAAAGACCTAGGAAGATTACAATATTTGTTGGGGATTGAGATTGTTCGAAGCATGTGTTATTTGTTTAAGTCAAAGAAAGTATATTCTCAATTTATTAAAGAAAACAAAAATGAAAGATTGTCGGGTATGCTCTATTCCCATTGAGATTCAAAAGGAAGCTACTAGAAATTCTAATGAACCCTATTAAGATGTGGGGAGATATAAAAGATTAGTGGAAAAATTGATATATCTCACAATTACCAAACCCGATATAAGTTTTGCGGTCAGCTATGTTAGTAGATTGATGCATTCACCATCAAGACACCATATGAATATTATATTTTATATCATCAGATATCTTAAATCATCTATTACCCACGGTTTACTGTACTCCCCACATGGATCACTTGATATTTAAATTTTTTTAGATGTTAATTGAGAAGGTTCCACAGATGACAGAAGATCTACTTCAGGGTATATAGTATGCCTGGGAGGTAATGTTATTTTATGGAAGAGCAAGAAATAGTATGTTGTGCCTAGATCAAGTACAGAGGCATAATATTGTGTTATCGCTCTTGGTATGTGCGAGAGTTTATGGGCAATGTCACTAATAGAGAAAATTGATTTTGGAAGAACTCTTCGATTAATTTCTTTATTGACAGTAAGTCATCTCTTCAAATAGTCTCCAATTCAGTCCTTCATGAAAGAACCAAACACATTGAAGTAGATTGTCACTTCATTCGAGAGAAGGTGGACCATAAAATATTCAGAGATCTCTACTATTCAAGACCCAATTTGAGAGGATGTGTTAAAGACTATTTACTTTTATTGTTAATTATCTAGTTTGGGTCGTGTGGCTCCTATTGGATCAGATTTTGATCCACTAGGAGTTGTATGTCATCTCTTTTACTTACTAGGAGTAGATTAGTAACTATTATATATATTAACCCTAATTGTAATGAATCTTTAAGTGAAATAAAGAGAGAGAGTGGACGGCTGCACATGTGGAGGCGTCGGCCCTCGTTTCATTTCAGTGAGAAGATTTGTATGATTTGTGATGTGTTTATGTTTTGAGTTGTTTACCACCAGATGTTTCATAAAACCACCGCATACAACACAATGCTTATTAGTGTGCCCTTTGCCAAAAGCAACATAGTCTGCATACGCCACACTGTGTTATCAAAAGTATGAATAGTTCCCACAACCCAAGCACTAGCCAACACTTCAGTGTGCTATTAAACCAGCGGTACTGCTCTAGCTACTTAAGTTATCGATTAGCACACTTAATCGCCTGCATTTTATACTGTCAGTGACAAACTTGATCATCTCTTTCTTCCCTTTCCCTTCCTTTTTTCCCTCCCATGTTACTCTTCTCTTTATGCATCTTTCCCCCTTTTTGTTCTTGTTTTTTCCTCCCCCTCTTCTTCCCTTCCTGTCATTTCATATTACATGTATTTTATTTGTTTATGATATATCTCATCATATACCTTACATATATTTTTTCGTTAGTTCAAGGCTCTTTATACCAGTGTACTACTTAAACAGCTTACGCATTTAAGAAATGGCATGCTTAGTGTTTTTGATAACATAAACATCACTCCAGAGTCCAGACCTTTCATAACCGATAATTAACAAAAGAATCCATAGTTATATCTTCCATTGCATGTGAATGATTCTAAAACTATTGTCATAGCAATGAAGTGTATACCCAAATTGCAACCTAAGTTGACAATGGCATTTACAGCCACTTATGCAGATGAAACCTACAGTGGCTAACCGCCGATTACATGTTCTCAATGATACACTAAACACTTAAACATAAATAAATATAGATAACGATTAACCATTTATTTTACAAAATTAAAATAATTGTCGATTATATACATTCATTAACATAATTGATTTAAATCAGTGTTGTTATCTATCGCCTCTATACTGTAAAAACAGTGCAATCCAGGGCCACATCATACTTATCATATGATATGCACAATACAGCATGCAAGTTTGTGTAAATTCAAGGTAGATCTTTGATTTATATGGTAAAAGGAGATTTGTATCTATCAACGACCAGATCATGCAGAGGTTACTCTACATTCATAAAGGTCCTCTCTGCATCAAAGAGAGGTCCCTATCAACCGAGGTAAATCTTATCATTTGAAGAGAAATCTGTGTGACTGCATGATAGAGAGAAATCTCTGAAAGTAATGTTAATTTGAAAAAGAGAAATATCACCATTAACACGATAGATAGAGCAATATCTATTAGTAGAGGTAGATCTCTGCATTTGATCAAAAAAAAACTCTCTCGCAACACAATAGACAGAGAGATCTTTTCTACAGAGATAAATCTCGGCCTTCTGTAAGGAGATGAGTCTCTGCCTTTGACATAGAGCAGAGAGAGAGAGAGAGAGAGAGCTGTCGGTAGAGACAAATCCGTGCACTGACAGAGAAATCACTGTCAACATGACTGAGAGATATCTCTGGCAAAGATAAAGCCTTGCACTTGTAAACCTATGTCTATGACAGAGAAGGCAGGTCATATTTTGATTTTTTTTCTTTTAACTGTTATTTAACTTTTTGAATCTTTTTAGATTTTATTTAAGTGTGATATGTGCAAAACGTATGGATACATATGACCTGTATCGTATTGCTCAATGTGAATGTTAAAAGGTGCATATTATATTGATACTTATATTTATAACAATGATTGAAATAACAAATCGTAAACATATGCAACTCCCATCATACTGAAACCTAGATTGTCAATAACTTGGCAATTTTTCTTAATATGCCGCAACAAGATGCACATTTCATTTTTTATAAACAACAAACAACTAAGCCTTTTCCCATACTAGACGGGGTTGGCTACATCAATTCTTTGTTTCCACAGAGCCCTATCATGTGCCATGTTAGCAGTTAACTCACAATAAGCTAGATCATTATTTATTGTTTCTTTCTAACACTTTTTGTGGTTGTCTTCTACCTCTTTTAATACTTTCAAAATCTAGTTTTCGTACCTTCTTAAAGGTTCTTCTTTTGAACTTTTTCTATATATCCAAACCATCTTAAACGATATTCTCTCATTTTATCCTCTATTGATGTCACTCCTAATTTGTTTCTAATAACCTCATTATGTATACGGTCGTTTCTTGTATGACCGTTCATCTATCTCAACATCTTCATTTCTGTCACAGACATCTTTTGTACATATTGATGATTAAATGCTCAATACTGACAACCATAAAACATGGCAGAACATGGTAGGTCTAATTGATGCTCTATAATATTTACCTTCTAACTTTAATGGTATCTTCTTATCACAATGAATACCTTATGCTCCTCTCCATTTTAACCAACCAGCGTTAATTTTATGCGTAACATCTCCATCAATTCTTCCATCACTCTCAAAAATTGACTCTGGGTATTTAAAACTTTCCTTGTGGAGAATGCAATGTGCCAATTTTAATTTTTATGTCCTCTTAAGTAACCAAATGATCAAACTTACATCTCGTATATGTTGTCTTTGTTCTACTAAATTGGAAGGGTTTACTTTCTAATGTTTCTCTTCATAGTTCCAATTTTCTATCAACTTTTTCCTTAGACTCCTCCACTTACGCAATGTCATCCGCAAATAACATACACCAAGGTACTTCATCTTGAACATGTTTTGTTAACTCATAAATCACCATTATAAATAAGTATAGACTTAAAGTTGATCCTTAATGTAACCCAATATTAACTTCAAAGAAGTTCGTCATTCCTTCACGAGTCCTCACTCATGTTTTTGCACCATCATACATTTCATTTTTTATAATCTAATTAAAAATAAGCAAGCAACTCATTATTAATTATCACGCACAAACTACAAATGCATGAGTAGCATGAGCCAAATTGACTACAAAAGCATCAATTCATGAAACTACATGCAACCCATAAAGAGTGCATACGGATAAAAATGCAAAGAATAGGCAGATTGATATGCACAATATCTAAGTAAACAACAATGACAAATCAAGAATACATTTAAATTACCTTAACAAATCTAGTTAATTAACTCGACAAGTCAATCTCAATCAGACTAATCCTACTGTGTCGGCTTTTGGTATAAGATAGGAGAGACAGACAAGGCATTCGATAAATCAGGAGTAAAATTCTTGGATATATGAAGGTGGAGTAAGAAATTTGCAAAGAGAAAAGCCCGCTACATCACAACTAAATATTCAATCACACTTTGTTGACCTTGAATTGCTGATGCGGTTTCATATGTGGGAGGATTAAGAAGAAGATCCCTTATGTACCTGAAGAAACAAAGTCAACACATAGCTGTTACCAACATTATATGATAAAAACTGCATTCTCATTATCTTATCCTACAACTGTTTACTTGCTAATACATGATAGCAACATTATACTGATAACCTATAGAAAATAAATAAACAATCAGATAGATCAATGCAGTTTGTGATCAATGGAGGCCGATGTTTGAATCAACATAATTTGACAAAACATATTGCAAGCTCAAAGTTCAAAGAAATGGCAGCGAGGAACCAAGGGAGATTGACATATTATCGAGTACAGAAACCAAACAGATCTGATAAGTGTGCGGTAGTGAAAATATTTTCTGAGACTAAATTGTTAAAATCAGCCAATCAGAGATTTTCTCTTTACAACCTCAAACCCATTGACATGATCCGCATGGCTAGTTCTGTCAGGAACTATATATGGCCGTAAATCTGACGAGAAATTGTTCCCTACTTCCCAGATACGATACATGTCAAGACATGCTCCATATGAAATAACTTTTTCTAATCATTAATGGGTCTAAAAGTAAGTTCCTAAAAATACAACCATGTGGCACAGAAATGTGCTACCTTTGTCAAAAGACTTGCAACTTTTAGATCCAAGATTCAAGCAAATATGCATCATTCATATTAGCACAGACACGACTATGGTTGTAGAACTGCAGTATCCTTTCTGGATAACTCCCTTATGTCATCTTATGAATTAACACAACAAACACACGAGATTGTATAACGTAATCCAGCAGTTAGCTTGTGCTCTGACTTTGTGCAAATTACTAGAGGAGGGCATATTTTCCCTCTCCCTTCTTCAACGCCATTGCTATCTGAGTTTGTCCAATTGAAGGTGATGCCTGATCTATCATGAAGAACTACCATGTCGCAGAAGTATGATATATACAGAAATAAGTAGAAAAAGGAACAAAACACCTAAGAATCGGTATTTCACTACACTCATACCACTAGGAAATCTAGAAACAAACACAATATACCTTCTACCAATTCGTAAGCCACATGGAATAACTTTTACACGTAGCAGCAAGCCTTACATTTACCCTGTAGCTAACGTTAAACTGGTGTAGTAATTGTGTAAAGTATATAATTATGGGTAGTTCTACATGGTGCAGCACCACCATTACTTATGGCGGTTGCCCCTCAATTTACATAAATAAAAAGCGCAAAAGTAATATCTAGCCATTATATTGGGTGCTTAACCTTGTCTATTTGCTAAATTCATGAATTATATTTGGCTTTAGATGATGATTGAAGTATTTTTTTCCTTTACTGAAGATTTGCATGGCAGCTTTGAAACCAAACTCTCTTCTTCAAACTCAGTAACTTCTTCTTGGGAACTGACCATACTAAATTAGTTAACCCCAGATTATATCCACCTCCAAGTACCCGCCTCCTTGAGTAAAACAAATAGAGAACTTTAGACTTTTCCTTTCCAGTATTATGACAACTGCAGTATGTTGTGCATGTAGATTTAATCAACCTTAACGGATGTGCTAGTATGCAATTTTTAGTTGGTACTCCTTTCCATGACCTTAAATGCCGGTGTCATGGCTGATATATATTGCATCTGCGTCATAAGGTAAGGACTTTGGTTACATACCGTTGGAGGTGCAAGAAAATCCAAGCACAATCCAGATAAAGATGAACACTAGTCTTATTGCTTCAACAAAACATTGATGTTCTCCTGTAAACAAATCCTTCTATTGGAAAAAACATAACCGCATGGTCCAAAGGAATTTTGGGAAAGAATAGCACAACTAACAGTTGTACAGCAACTAGAAAATCATTGAAGTGATAACAAATTCACAAGTTCAGCGTTCATTCTCCACAATTTCATCCATCACTGTAGAATTGGACCTTTTAAGTAGAGTAACAAGCAAGGATAAGCAACTACAGAAAATGATGTGCTAATGAAACTAATAACCTAATTAAAGGGGAAATGATAATTAAATAATAAATTAAGAAATGGGGCAAGGACTAGATGTAAGGATTATCACCAAGTGGCACTAGGCATGCATATACAGTATAATTGCTTTTAGAATCTTTTCCATCTTGCCAAAGAATGTGATTTTTTCACCTCGAGTGCACATTGGCCACTACAGCGAGCGAACTACAATAGAAACTTACCAAAGTAAATATGCAAAAGTAATCACCCCCCATTCACTTGACAAAAGCATTTAAATTGGCAAAAAGAAAAAGGAATTATGGTTCAAGTCCTAGTATAGGATCCATAGGAAGTATTTTACCTACTAATGAACCAAAACAAAATTTATGCTAGAAGATGGAAGAGAAATAAAGTCACTGTGGCCAGGGTCCCCCTATAATATTATGTACTCTTCAAAGAAAAAGAAAAAGGAAATAAGAATTCAATTGACAGAAGAACAAAAATTAGAAGAGATAAATATTAAGAGAAGCAAGCCATTATTCTCACACTTACGCCACTGGGAGGCCAACACAACCAGAAGGAAACAACACATTAAACAAGCTGGGTATTCCCTCTGTGGGCAAAACACCTAAACATAAAATTTTAAAAGAGTCAAGAAAGTAAACCTGCAATTTGTACATCAACAATGCTCATATTCAGCATTAATGGCACAGATAAATGCAACAGTATAAGAAAATTGGAGAACGTACCAACTTGAGTAGCTGCTCCAAAGTATAAAGGCCGAGGACGATTTTCCAAGGTAGTTGTAACATTCCGGAAATCTTCATCAGGATCAAGACCATATAGTTCCCTTACCTTGATACAACCATCAAATAAATGTTAGCACCACCAAAAGTCTTAAACAAATAAAAACTGAAAAACAAAGTAAAATTAAGTCCATGATTGTCCGAAACTCAAACAAGTTTCATAAGCTGTAAACACAAAGTTTAATTGATGCTCCATGATCTGAATCATTAAAAGATAGGATTAATCTGGTCCAAAAGAATAAAGTGAACCAAACTCTCTACGATTTTAGATCCAAAGTGAAGTATATGTTAGTGGACCTTGGGAGAGAGAGGGAGGGAGGAGGAGTAAAATGTATCTGACACATGCATCTCTGGCCCAAACTCCTATCCCCAGGTGACATGTAAAGGAATCTGTGGTGCACTGAAGATATCATATTCAAGGATCTGATATCCTGTATTTGCATCCCTTTGGGATAAGTGGGATCGTGCGGATTAGATTCTTGGAATGGACTCCATATCCCCCTTAGACTTGAACCTACCCAAATTTCAGACGCATGGGATCAGATATGATGCACCACTGAAGCCCCTTAACAGAAAATAATCTTTGGCATAAAATTTGGACCCAAGCTAGTCTACATTTACGAGAGACTCTCTACATTACTTGCACAATTGGCCATTACTGCTGCGTGAAACCTTAATAGAGGCTTTGTAACAATAACATGCTAGCTTGATATGGACCTACATTCACATCTGAGTTGATAAAGAAAGAAAAACTCAGTTTTGAAAAAGTTAAAACCATAAACAGTCCATAGCTTCGGTAGCACAACAACAAACTTTGGTTAAAAACAAAAAGATATCCTCATATGATGATTTATAGATCAAGAAGCATAACTCATACCAATTTTGCCTAATAATATGAGGAAAAAGCATGATTTGACACAAACCAAACAAAACACACTGTAAAAAGAATTACATGACTAGATATTGAGCTTGATTTCACCGCCAAATGATTTTTTTACTGCTGGAGGAAAAGTTAGCATTTAACATCTAACAAGGTCACCACCTCGAAATGGCTGGGTCGGGCAGCTTTGCATGAGTTTAGTTAATAGTTAAGAAAGGGAGAGAAAGATAAACAAGAACCAGAGAAAAGGGGGGGGGGGGGGGGACCTCTCTTAGAATCATAATTTAGTCAACTTAAAACATTACTTGGAGGTGGTCAAATTTTTATAATTTACATATAGCCTCTTTATTTGAAAATAGTGCACAACTGCACTTGATTTCAACATTTTCAGACCTGCCCAGTTTTTTCCTTTAAAATTAGGGTGAGGTGGCTATAATGCTTTTCAAAAACATTTTTTTAAAATTATAAAATTAAATATCAACTGTCAAGACTAAATATATATGTATATAGAGTAAAAGCTAGGGCAGGTAGACACTTAATCATCGATAAACAAGAGAGTTAAACCATATCCAAGCCATCAAACATATTTTAGAAAGGAAAAGCCCTAACTTAAACAAAAAGGTTTCCTCAACCACTTTTATACTCTTTGGACTTCCTGTTTAACGGTCTTTCCTTTATCTAGTCTGGTCCACTCCAGCCCAAACCGTGTATGTACAAAATGAAACCAACAGAATCCATTAAGGAACTTAGCTCTAGCTGCATCCCCATCGTATTTGCCTCAACACACAGTCCAAGGGTTTTAAAATGAAGGATATATACGACAGGATACAAAACCCATCAATTAGTGTTATTCAAGTTGAAGTTTTAGAGAAGGTGTGAACCCTAGATGCTCTTTCCAAAGACATGCCCAGAATTAACAGACTCCAACAGGTCTAAAGCAAAAGGCACTATCACACAGGACGTGAACTCATATGTATGCCAGAGTTTACGTCCAACTTTTTCACCTTATTCGAAATTGTATCCAATAAAACAAGTCAATACAAACCAAAGACACCTGCACAACATTCTGAAACACCAGTATTGCTTAGGCCAGAGCTTCTATATGTAAAAGCTATGTATACAACCATCTTGTAATTGTTAAAATGTAATAAAATTTTAGCTTTCATTTTTTTCTTAGCGTAAAGAGGCCCAGCAGAGAAGGGCCCAACGGCTAGATTCCTAGCCGTTGGAGGGGCCTTGCTGCTGCTGCCCCTCCCAGCTTCTCTCCATTTAAGCACCATTTTGTGCTATGTAAATTCCAAGCCATTGTGACTGATTTGTATGATTCTACTCCAGCTATTCATTCAAATATTGAGTGTTGTTATTCTTCTCTCATTTGTGACCTTTGGTAATCACTTTGGTGATTGATTGATCGTCGATACAAGAAGTGGACTGTGGCAGTCATTGGGAAAGCAGTCAAGCACTTAAGGTGCTGATTTCATTACAGTAATTTGGATCCGTATAACATTTTTTCCCTTTAAATTAAGAAGCCTTCAAGGATAATCTTTATGGAAGAATAGGGTCAAATCCTTTGAAAATCATTTCTGTTGCTACGGTGCGGACTAAAAGCATGAGCTAGGACATGGTTTAAATTAATACATTAGCTACGGATGCGCAATCAACCACTGGTCAACATTGCCAAGTCATACTTTAAGAGATATGTAGCTGGCGGAGACTAGTAGGTCAGCTTGAGCAAAAGCAGAACAATAAAGTAGGCAAAAAGTGAGAAGATAAACCGAAAGTCCTTTGTATTTTATACCTTGAATAACATCTCAGAAATAGGTGAGCCATCAAACCATTCAAATTGTTTCCCGTTACATTCTGCCCACAGCAGCCCACCTTCTCCAAATTCTCCCCATCGAGTTGTCCCTACATTAAGAAATAAAGTTCCAGTGACTATAAAAATAAGTACACGGCTTGAGAATTATCACCAATAACTAATTTGAATGCAGAGAAGTGAATTCCATATCATGTCAGAAAAGGATGAGAATAATACAATGACAAACCTGTTGAGGAATACATATATCTGCAGATATATTTCTATGTTTATTTTTAGTTGATACTTTTAATTATGTATTAGTGTAAGGGTATATTAGTCTTTTAAGTTATAAAACTTTATATATAAGTTCTGTAAATAGATTAGAAACCCTAAGAGAGATTAAAGAATAAAGTGGTGGTTGCTCCAACAAGGTGAAAACATGACAGAATGCAAAAAGAGTGATTGTCCAATGAAAACCAACAAAAAATTCCATCTTGGTGATGAACTTTATGAAGACATGGGCAGATACCAAAGATTAGTGGGAAGTTAATCTATCTTACTATCACCCGTCCACACATTGCATATGCAGTGGGAATAGTAAGCTGATTTATGCATGCTCCACCGAAAGCCCCATATGGATGCTATTTTTCATATATTACGATATCTCAAGTCCACTCATGCTATGGCATTTTATATACTAATAAGAGTCATCTCAATATTGAGGTTTTCTCGTATGCTGATTGGGTTGGATCCCTCGATGATACAAAGCCTGTCATTGAGTATATTACACTTATTGGGGGTGATATTGTTTCATGAAAGTGCAACAAACAAGTTTTATGTAATTGCTTGAGCTAGATCTAGTGCAAAAGTTGAATATGGAGTCATTGCTCAAGGGATGTGTGAGGCACTATGGTTAAAGTCCCAGATGAAGGAGTTGAGAATGAAAATAGGTGGTGTAATTCCCCCATGAAACACTACTGCTATACAGATTGCTAGTAATCCAGTATATCATGAAAACATATTGAGGTTGATTGTCACTTCATAAGAGAAAAAGTGGCCGAGAAGGCGTTCCAACTGATTTATGTCAAATCTGCCGACCAATGTGTTGATATCCTCACCAAACCAATAAATCGAAGTGGGCTAGTATATACACTAAACAAGATCAGTATCTTCCCCCAACTTGAGGGAGAGTGTTGAGGAATACATATATCTGATATATTTCTATGTTTGTCTTTTAGTTGGTACTTTTAATTATGTATTAATGTAAGGATATATTAGTCTTTCAAGTTATAAAACCTTATATATAAGTTCTCTACATAGATTAGAAATCGTAAGAGGGATTAAAGAATAAAGTGGTGGCTGCTCCTTGAGTCATCTTCTTCAATGGGATGCCCTGCATATGTTTGAATCTTCCTCTTCTAATAAAGAAATATTAATCTCAACAAAACCAAAAGGATAACACTAATGTCATTATCAGCACTCATGTCTTTCGCATTATATATATAGACACATACACACAAACACACAGACACACAAATATGGCAGAAAGGTAAAGGCAAGAGACTCGGAATATTTGTTTGGAACATGTCAATCAAGCGCCTGACAACAGAAAAAGTGAGTTCAGTCTCCAGGTTTACAGAATGAACTTATTGCCCTCAAGCAAATGCTGCCTAGTGATAAGCATTGGGTTAGAAGCAAAAACATTAAGGAATTCACAAAAAGAACGATGTGGACTACACAAACATTGGTTACGTCTTGACTGCTAAGCAACCGGGCATAGCCAATTGCAAAAATTATTATGAATTAATCCAATTCCAAATCCCTATAATATTTTGTATGTGTTACCAAACAAAACATCTCATTCAAGATGTTTATTTATGTTCATGATGCCATCAGGTTTAACTATTTAAGTTTGTATGTTTTATGACCTATCAACGTCATCACATTTGCATTAGAAGGCCTACCAACTATCTTCATGCCTCAGACAAAGAGCCTCGATCTCTTTATTTAGGTCTACAGCATTGTCCATTTTTACTTCTCAACCATCAGCATGGAGGTTGTACTTGCAGAAAGGCATGAATTCTAACAAGTGATTCTTACTCTTTGGCTTGCCAGTCTGACAGGATAAAAACTATCGAAAAGATACACATTAATCATGACATAAAGAGCACATACCTGAAGAATTGTGCCGCAGGGAATTATGCAAAAACAAGTAGTGGTACCGTACAGTACGAAGTTTGGTAACTATGGCCTCTTCAGTCAGCCCATCCTCTGCCGAAAATGTTTTCATTGTTTCCGATATAGTGATCAAAGAATATCCTTTAGCTGAACGAGATATACCTACCCAAACAAGAATATCATGGTACCAGTCAGTGACATCTCATTGAAATTACAAAGATAAACCTTAAAAGGTTAAAGATGGAAAGAAAATGAAGTGGCATTACTCCAACATAGAAAACATACAAGGGTACTGCAGTTCAATCAAGCAAGAGGGGAAAGGAAGCTAACACGATGATGTACAACACAAGTATTATGAATGGCTATTATAAACACAGCAAGAGAACATAAAAAGTATAGCATGCTCTCACAGATACAGATCATGTAACTAGAAGGAATAAGCCCATACAATATCTTCAAGTATAACGAGAAACCACTGAACCTAGAAAGGAAGGACATAACAATGCTGAAAGTGCCATCAATTTATATATATACACAAAAACATGATGACTGCTAGTCTAGGCCGTCATACAAAATTTCACAAAACGAGAAATGGTTGCATCAGCTGAAAAAAAAGGGTAAGAAATAATGAGACCGTACAACAGGAGGCAACTGCAACCAAAATCAAGAAGGGGATAGTAATAGCCTACAGATGGCCCAGTAACAGAATTGCATAGAACACATTAAGCTCACCTGGGTCTAACAAGGCTAACCCAGCATACTGACCTTAAGAGGTATAGCTAACCTGGTGAAATGGTAAATACAAAAGCCTTTCAGCTCAAGGTCATGAGTTTGACAAGCCAGGCTTGTAGGGGTCTGCCTAACCTAGACAATCAATCAAGAAGAGTCTAACCAACCATACGGGCCATTTAAAAATAGTGCAACAACATAAACTAGAGAGAAAACTTAGTAGTTAAAAATAAGAAAAGCAAGGACCAAATCCTAGATTTAAAGAGTCCCAGTCGAATATAATAACAGCTTTTTTATGCCAAACAGTTACACTGGATTATGGATGAGTGGTCATACAAGAAAAGACCATATACATAATGAGGTTATTAGAAACAAATTAGGAGTGGCACCAATAGAGGATAAAATGAGAGAACATCGTTTAAGATGGTTTGGACATAGAGAAAGAAGATCAAAAGAAGAACCTGTAAGAAAGTTAGAAAAACTAAATTTGGAAAGTATTAAAAGAGGTAGAGGACGACCACAAAAGTGTTGGAAAGAAACAATAAAGAATGATCTAGCTTATTGGGAGTTAAATGCTGACATGGCACACAATAGGGATCTATGGAAACAAAGAATCCATGTAGCCGACCCCGTCTAGTATGGGAAAAGGCTTAGTTGTTGTTGTTGTTGTTGTAATTACACTCGATTATGCGAGTAACCTTATGCCCTACACCCATCATTCCAACTCCAAGCAATGTTGCAGACATGGTTGCAGAAAAAGTTTAAGTATTCTTCTAATTACTTAAGAACCCAAACACCAAGCTCCATTTCTTATTATTGCCAGTACCATAGACACATAACGCAGTTCAAAGAAAGCATACTGTAAGTTAATAAGGCCTCTCAAGTCTCAAGTATTGCAGGACCAGTTAGGCGTGTAAATGAGTTGAGCCAATTCGACTATGAGCAAGCTAAGCTTGAATCATTCAGAAAAATTGCACCGCTCAAGATCAAACTAAATAGAGCTCCTAGCTCAAAGCTCAAGTATCAGCTCGTTAAGTGTTGTTCTGTTTATGACAAGAACTCAGCCCATGTAAGGGACCACCCATGCATGGCCGGTCCCAAGCCCAGATAAAGGAGAGAGTTGTGTTAGGCTTCCGAAAGACAGCGTAAAACTTTATCGGACTTATCTACCATGGATTCCATAAATTATGCACATGAGACTTATCTACCATGGATTCTATAAATTATGCACATGATAGGGCTATGTGGAAACAAAGAATCCATGGAGACGACTACATCTAGTATGAGGAAAGGTTTAGTTGTTGATGGTGGTGGTGGTGGTACTATGCTGACAAGAAGTTATATTGATAGCCCATAAACTGGGATCCATCTGTCCCTAAAAAGCTTTCACATGGGCTCATCATAGCAGTACTAATAATAATAGGACATACAGAGAACTCGAATCTACTGGGCACTGTGAGGCCAAGGCATGCATTGCCAGGAAAACTTGCTGGCTGTTTTATAAGCAATGTAGCACCCTCCACTCTTTATCTCAATCGGTATGAGACTAGGTTATTGTTCAGCTACAAAAAGGTGTTGCTCTATTAGTGTACACACCTCAGTTAGGCTTGCAAGAGACAAGTAGTGGTGCGCTTGAGTTCACATCACATACACATCACATGTCGAGTTAGAGTCAAGCTCAACAAAACCGTGTCAAAGTCAAATTATCATCAAGTCTATCCCGAGTAAGATGCAAGTAGACACCCCTAGTATCAGTATGAGGTCTCTGCATAGATCACAACAAATAACTCAACTTTGTTTTCCTCTTTGAAGAAAACATATAGATAGATAAACAGAGGGAAAAGTATAACACCCAATTGTTCAAAAACATAAGCACATAAAAAAATCAGAAACTTCTCTTTCTAAAAGGCGCTACCTATCACAGGCATTGGGTCAGGAAAGTCAACGTCAAGGTCGACCCCGGCAAGGCCAAACACATAAGGGCTTCCAGGATGTGCATGTCTGAGAGAAGGGAAAAAAGGAATGTCACCTAACCAAGAAGGAACGTAACAGCAAAAAAGAAAAGAACTTCACAGTGACTACCACCTCATAAGAATCAGATACAGAAAAAAGAAAAATTGCTTCTGAAACCATACTTGGCCTTCAGCACTGACAGATTGAGAGTGCATGAACAACAAATGCAGTGCATAGCATGTCCGTTCCTTTGGAATCTAGATATAGATTGGGTATATGCATATATAGGCAGGCACTCATTACGCATGTGGCAATGTCATTATTGTCCTTTCCTTGGGGAGACACCAGCACACATGCATATAAGGTTTTGCTCATAACACCCTAATGATAATGTCTGTCTGGCTTTCAGCTTATAAAAGCTTATTTACGTGTAATTTTGAACATTATCATGTGCTCACAAACCATGCATGTACTGTCTCTGACTCTGCGTATAACATGTATGCAACACAACATCCACGATGAATGTCACATACTTCCAACCACATCTTGTGTCAAGAAAAACCACAGCTTGCTCATATATTTGGAATGAATATACTAATCTTAAGCACATAAATGAAAGGTAAACCATGTTCACACAAAACATACACTAATTGTTTCCATGAGTTGGTGCACGTGATGAGACAAAATTTGAAACATGTAAGGAAGCATAAATATCCACACAAACATCCATATTCAAATGTAAAGCAATTAATTATAGGAGAAAAAGCTTGTGAGTTGCGAGAAGTGTTATGTGTATCACCCCATATTGTGCAATATGGGGCATATCGTATCGTATCATGGGAAACCATAATATTATACAAGGGGCATGTCACCTCATAGAAACTTATCACTCTATATCTTGCGATAGGGTTCTATCGCACGATGCCACGATACGCATTTTTTATAAAGAAAACTCAGGATACCAAGAATGAGCAAGTTTCAAGGGTTGCAAGTCCCAAGCATAAGAATTACAAATCATTATAAATATGAATTAAGAGTTGAGACTTTCTAAGTACACAATTAATATTTATAGAATTCCAATGATAGGAGTTATTAATTGTTTGAGTTTCAAGCACAGAAGTTATTAACTGTTAGATTTCCAAGCATTGATTTATTAACTGTCACAATTCCAAGAGTAAGAGTTATTAAATGTTAGAGTTTTAAATACAAGTGTTATTAATTGTTAGTTTTAGGCATAGATTTATTAAGTATTAGAATTCCAAGAGTAGCAGTTATTACCTCTTAGAGTCCATGTCCAGATTTATTATCATGGAGTCTCAAGAAACAAATTCCTAAACCAAGAAATTGTTGTGCATACCTTATTAAAATTTAAATAAGTCATGTACTACTGTTTTGATATAATTTTCAAACTTATCCTTCCATAACAATCAATTAAAAAATTACAACAACAACAACTAAGCCTTTTCCCATACTAGACGGGGTCGGCTACAATTAAAAAATTATCTATTTTTATTTTTAAAATATTTTTTAATTTTACGATATATACAACACTGGTTGCAACTTAAAAGCCAACAAGAGTTGTGACACAGACAACATTTCGAAAGGTAAGGATATCAATATCCTACTTGAAAAGCACATTAAACCCACTAAATCAGAACCCAGGAAGAGATGAAAACAAAAGGTTAGTAACATATAGAAAAGGAAGAAACAAAAGATAGATGGAAAGGGCAAAAGAAATCCATTCAAAAGAATTTCAAATGTGTGAATACTCATTAGGGAAAAACAAATTTCGTGTAGCATGCTTACAAGAAAAAAGTTGTCGCTTTGAACAAAATAGCAACAACAACAAATGCCTTTTCCCATAGCAGATGGAGTCGTTAAATGGATATTTTGTTTCCATAGAGCTTGATCATGTGTCATGCTAGCAGTTAACTCAATATAAGCTAGATTATTCTTTATTGTTTCCTTCCAACACTTCTGGTCTTCCTCTTCCATTTCTAACACTTTTACCATCTAGTTTATCATACCTCCTTACTAGAGCTTCATTTAATCATCTCTGCACGTGTCCATGTCGTTTAAGATTTTTCTCTCATTTTAACACCTTCTTGTCACTCCCAATATGTTCCTAATAACTTTATTATGCATATGGTCTTTCCTTGTCGGACCACGCATCCATTTCAACATCTTGATTTCTGCCACAAATAATTTTTGTACATGTTTACGATTAACTATACAATACTCATAACTATAAAACATAGTGGGTCCAATTGTTGCTCTACAATATTTAGCTTTCAATTTTAATGGTGTCTTCTTGTCATATAGAATACAGATACCTTATGCACCTCTCCAATTTAACCAACCTGCATTAATTCTATGTATAACATCCCATCAATTTTCCCATTACTCTAAGAAACTAAACCTAGGTATTTAAAACTTTCCTTAGGAGGAAAATGTATGTCAATCTTAATCTTAATTCCTATGTCATCTGAAATTATGAAGTAAATGGACAAATTTGGATTCCATATATTGTCTTCGTTCTACTAAGTCGAAAGTCTTTACTTTCTAATGTTTTTTTACCATAGTTCTAATTTTTTATTATTTTTTTCCTTAAACTCATCCCACGTAAAACAATAGAAGTAACGAAACTAAGATCAATGAATTAAGACCCGCCAAAGTATCTACAAAAAAATAAAATAAAGAAGTAACTATAGGACTCATCAGACAATTGAATGAAACTCCACACTTTTAGAAAATAAATAGAATTCCAATGGCTCAAAAGCTGGGGAAAAAATGGGTGAACTTCGCAATCAACTTTATTTGAAAGGCATGACTCATGCAAACAGTTGATTTTTTTCCACCACTGTGACACTTGTAATTAATGAATCCTACAAGCTGGTGGAAGTTAGAAGTGTCATACTAAAGAAAACTCAAATCAAGATCTCCAGATCATATTATAAGCATTAATTACCCTGATACAAAACGACCTTTCCGAGACCGGGCCTGGGTTGGCCCTTGAACCTCCTCGACTATGCACTGCCAAGGAAAAAGAATAATTCACACAGGGTAATATAGAAACAAAGATCAGCATACAAGAACATAATCGAAAAGCAACTTTGCAAGTAGCTCCAGGAGCAACTCACAGTGTATACAGAAGTATCAACAGAAAATCAAGTAAAGACATGTAGAAACAAAGCACATATAGCACAATTTTATGAAAACATATACCAACTAATGCATGTACAGCTTATTGTCTGCATAATAACCAATACAGCTTCAGCATCTAAAATTTTAATATTACTGCATGTACTGTTCTTTACAATGGTGTAAAAACTTCAGCATCTTATAAGAGATATACGATTGTGAAGAAACTTGCGTGGGCATCTTATAAGAGACGTATGATTGTGCAAAAACTTGTGTGAGGACTCATGAAGGAATGACAGGCTCCTTTGAAGTTAATATTGAGTTACATTAGGGATCAACTTTAAGTCCATATTTATTTATATCGGTCATTGATGAGTTTACAAAATATATTCAAGATGAAGTACCTTGGTGTGTTAGTGGATGAGTCTAAGGAAAAAGTTAATAGTAAATTGGAACTATGGAGAGAAACATTAGAAAGTAAAGGCTTTCGACTTAATAGAACAAAGACACAATATATGGAATGTAAGTTTGATCATTTGGGTACTTAATAAAAATTAAGATTGGCACACATTGCATCCTTCAGAAGGAAAGTTTTAAATACCTAAGATCAATTTTTCAAAGTGATGAAAAAATTGATGGAGATGTTAGCATATAATTAATGATGGTTGGTTAAAATAGAGAGGGGTATCAGGTATTCTATGTGATAAGAAGATATCATTAAAATTAAAAGGTAAATATCATAGAGCAACAATTAGACCTGCTATGTTTTATGGTTATGAGTGTTGGACAGTTAATCATCAACATGTACAAAAGATGTCCGTAACAAAAATGAAGATGTTTAGATGGATGAGTGGTCACACTAGAAAATACCGTATACATAATGACGTTATTAGAAACCAATTGGGAGTGTAGCACAAATAGAGGATAAAATGAGGGGAAATAGTTTAAGATGGTTTGAACATGTAGAAAGACGACCAAATGACACTCACGTAAGAATATATGAACAAATAAATCGTGAAAATGTTAAAAGAGGAAAACGACGACCACAAAAGTATTGGAAGGAAACTATAAAGAATGATCTAATTTATATTGAATTAACTACTAGCATGGCACATGTTAAGACTATGTGAAAACAAAGAATCCATGTAACCGACCACATCTAGTATGGGAAAAAGCTTAGTTGTTATTGTTGTTGTACTGTTCCTTACAAGTCTGATCCAGGACAAGTTCACGATTAACCTGCCACAAGCTATCATAACAGATCAAACAAAATGGAAGAGTGCTTCAAAGAAAACATCTTCCAGAAACACAGTTAACTAAATAATTTACATTACATGAAAATGATCTCGGTAACCATATTATGTAAGCCAGTTGCTTGGTTAAAACAACACTAGTCCACTGGCTCCTCACACTAGACCCTTTGAACAACCTATTGTAGAATCATAGGGTTCATATATGACTACTACAAGTGTTTCCAGAAAAGCAAGTGGTTTTCACCAGCAACAACCGACAATCCCAAAGCACAGCAACAGCTTATGAGGGAGGTAAAGTGGAAATTTCTTCAGAACCTAAAATAGCAGACACAATGATAAACTAAGAGTCAAGCAAGAAAAAAATCCAAAACCACACATGACAGCACAAGGTTGGTTCACATTCATACAAAATAGAACTTGCTTCACATTCAAATCAAATAGATACATGTCAAAATCCACGTTCTCAAGAACACCGAAACACTATAAAACAACTGTGCAACCAGTAGTATTTTGCCTGGCACTCAAACAATAGTAAATGATTAAAAGAGAAACAAAAAGAACACGATAATTGTACAAAATTTAAATAGGTTGAAGATTGTACGAAAATTTATAAAATTGTAAGGGGATCATGAGGTGTTGTTACTTACAACAGAAAACCCACTACGAGTAAGGTCCTCCAGAGTCTGCCGCAAATTCTACAATAGGAAAAGGTAATCAACTCTCAAATTCCAAAAATTACCACCAAAGCCCAAATAACTAAAAATACAGAACACGTAACAGGTATTGGTCGAAAACAATAAATCTGGAAACTATACATGAAAGCAAACAAGCAGGCTACACACATGTGGTGTTTTGGACTGCATCCTACAAAGCCTCCAGCACAAATCTCAATTCATTTTTGTACTTAAAAGAATCAGCTATAAGCCTATAACAGATTTCAGGACATCTGAATTTTGAGTTATCAAAATCTAAGCAATAAGAGATCAAAGATCTAAGCAGTACCACAACAGGGCAGCCAGCTTTTGGGATGCTATCAGAACGCAATCCCCCAAAAGGATTCAAGCCAGCATGCTCCACAAGTATACAAGCATCAAAGCCCACAGCTTCATAAAAATCACCAACCTGACAGGATAAGATCACTAGCATATAAGTTACCATGATAAATTTCCCTAACTATAAGTGCAAATGAAATAGAAACATAACTAATCGCCACCAAAACAATTACTACACCCTTTTGAATATAAAAACATGGTACCATATTGTACTCCCTACTCGACCGCGTGTCCGTCACAGTGTTACGACTGTATAAGAAAAAAAATAGTAAAGAAGTCACAGCAAAGTGTAAAAATTATCTCTTTTTTCTTGTTTCACTATGGGCTGCTGATCCACTTAGCCAAAAAGTTTTTGTTAAAGTTAAATCTAATTAATTCATCTTTGAAAGAATAGAAAACCATTTCATGGAAAAGAATTTAACTCTATTTCACTGTGTGTCTATGTTGACTTCCAGAGAAACCAACTGCAAATCTACATTATAGGCACATGCATGTAGGTGTTTTTATTTGTGAAAGACTGAGTAAGAGATAGCTTTAGCATACGACAATCGACTTATGAAAACCCTGACAGGTGAAAACATCATCACGAAGGAAACCAGTAATCCCTGTGACATCAATGAATGGCATGTCGTTAAGAGATTCCCCTTTTCCAGGTAATCCCCATGTAACTCAGACATTGACAAACAAAAAGCTAATTAAAGAGAGTTTCAGTGCCTACTCTGCATAGTAAAACCTCCCGTGGGAACTTTGATTTGAACTGCAACACCTCCCAGTTAAGTGTCCCTTCTTTCAAACTAGGCAACATGCAGGTAAATAGATTCATTAATATCAAGAAAAAACAAATTTAGGGACCAAAATCATAAATGTGTCAATCTGATCTGTATGTAGAATCACTTTGAAAAACAAATCTTCAATGCACAGAGAAACGTATCCCCAATATGCAATGCTTTCTTTGTGATGCATAGCATGTAACTGTGTGCACTAATGCATAAAATGCAGATCTAGGAAAATTTTCTGACTTCACCACTATAACTAACAACACATAAATGAGAAAAGAGAGCATGAGCTATCACTAACAAATATAATCAAAAGTCAGGCATGCATTAAAAAGACTATGACTACCAAAAATCTGATTTTCAGTTCTTATTGAGCTTCAACTTGTTTCCGCTATATGCCAATATATGATTGTTTCAACTTTCTGTGCGGACCTGTCATCTTCTCCTCTTCCTAAAGAAAAGAGAAGAAGAAAGTTATTGGTATTTTAAATCAACAAGAAAGTTATTCATGCTTTATTTAATGTACGGGACACTTTTATTATTGTTCTCGTTATATTCAGCAACATTTAAATTCCATCATTAACATGATATTGAAAGCATTAACTCCACCTATGTAAGGGATTACCCTTATATGGCCGGTCTAAGCCCGGATAAAAGAGGAAGGTTGCAGTAGGTTAGATAGCCGACCGCCATTAAGGGGTGAGAAGTTTTGAGCATCAATATATTGGATTCCATCCAAAACTCTCAAGTTGCGCATGCAATGGCAAGAATAGTACTATGATAGGCGACGCGAATCTATTGCAACTCTCATTGAATTCCTAGGATTTCAGGTGCCTACTACATCCTCGTAGTTTCACACTCCAGCCGACCCCACTTAGTGTGAGAAAAATCCTGGGTAATGTAAGGGATATTCATTGGTGAGTTGGTGACTTTATAGCAGATGAATGCACATACAATGTGAACTTGTGTACTTCGTGTCTAGTCCGGATGAACCAAGCTCAAAAATGCACACGACTTGTATTCCATTCTCTGTGTTGATGTTGAACACCTGGTGCACTTTTACAATGTTTGCACACAAATAGAACAAAGCTGCAGACGTCTTTGGTAAATCAAGACATATAGAATATCGGTAATCTTTAATTCTTGTTCTCAGACAAGTCAACAGATGGATTGCTCAGGGTACAAGCATATAACATTGCATAACTTCCAACCTTATTACACGACAGAACATTCTGATACGAGAAGAAGATCCAAGTAATCAGTTAGTGCATGTGCTGAACTTCCAATTCCAGAAATGTGAAAGGACAACTTTACTGGTTCAAGAATGTCACATAATAAACTAGTGACAAATGTTGAGAAAAAGAAGTGTCAGCTGAATGAAAATGTGCCGGTGTAGTGCAAAAAAGGACAAAAGAATTTCATCTCGTGCATAAGAATGATTAGTATTGGTCATTGTTAAGCAAAAATCCCCTGCATCACGTGGTAAGTATTTGACCTCTGGTACATCAGTTGTGTTTGCTTGCTACTACGACTTGAATTGGATATCAAATTCTATGCAATGCAAAATTGCAGTGGCTGCACGTCCAGTATATGGTTCCATTTCCGGAAGCAGCTCACCTTAACATTTATAGGAATTGTCAGCTGACCTGCCTTTGGACATTTCAAGATATATGGTAGTTACTTGGCCGTCGTGCAACCCCAGCACCACAAGAAACCACAAAGTCTTATACTATCATTGACGATGTACACTGCTCCATTCGGCATCTCTCATCAGCGCACTTATAAGAATAAATATATTTTATCTTTTAAAACTTTTCACTTTAGGCATACATCTTCTTAAGTGTGATTTCTATAGAAATAGAATAAGGCAAAGATAAATAAGAACAAAATATAACAATGATAAGGTGAACCTAGTACTATCAGAACTAAACTTGAAGAACGTAATCGTATATCTGTTGAAAAAGAAAGTCGACAAGAAGTTGATGAATCATATATCTGACCTCCCGTTCTTGAGAGAAGTGTCCAACCCAAGCAAGTTGGAATACGTTAGCCTCTTGATTAACTGACAGGCCGAAGGCTTCTTGCACGTCTGCATCTTCTGTTAAACAAATACCAACAGATAAGAGAAAGAGTTCCAAGGCTGCAACTCGAAACATGACATCAAGTATTAAAATCAATAAAACAACGACGCCTCACCTCTTGCCACCAGATTAAGTGCTCATGGTCCTCTCCACGTAGAAACGCACCCATATCCTTGCTTCTCCTCGTTGCCTTATGGATTTCCTTCGTGATTCTCCGCTTCCCAAATGAATCAACAGCGCGTACTTGACGTCTGCAGCATTGGCAAACAACAGATGAACCGGCTAGGGTTTCTAAGCAGCAAATCCAAGACGAACGGGTCAGAGTTTGCAGTCATCAAATGCGAAAGAAGCTACTACTTAGGGTTTCCATCCGCAACAAATGCGAGAGAAGCAGTGTATTCTTCATACTCCGTCCCGTTCTGGTACCAGTAATTGTGCAACGAAAACAATGAATGAAATATCATATGAATAGACAAACACGTACGTATAAATACAAATATATGTGGAAACCGAGAGAGAGGACAACGATGACGATGACGGAAAGGAATAGCGACGCTCGCCGACAGGAAAATCCGTATCATTCTCTTACGAGTAAGCAATAGAATAAAAAATGAGCATAAGAAGAAACGGAGGGAGCGAAGGATAGGAAAACGAAGACTATTACAGAAAAATAAAAAAGGATACTTACAGAGGGGATGGAACGACGTGAAAGCGGTGGCGAGAAATGCATAAAAAGAGAGATATCGCTCTGAGACGAGGCAACGAAAGAAGAGCGGGCTTGGATGACGCCAGCCATTGCATTCTGGGTTGCCGAAGGGAGAAGGAAGACGAACGGCTTTGCCGTCTTGTCGAGTACCTCGAGAAGACTCCGACTGTGCTTTTCCCCGCCAAAAGGAGTTGGAGGGGAAAACGGAAGCGGCGGCAACGTCCGAACGATTCGGACAAGTGAGAACTACTCCCTTTATGTACTGTACTGTAAACGGGGAGGAGGTTTAACGTCTTCGTAACGTTATTAAGGCCGCCACGCTTCCTTCAAATCGGACCGTGTCGTTGCTCCGTGTCAAACGAAGGAGACTCGTGTCTCTTCTCTTAAAGAAGCATGCTTTTATCGATAGTTGCAAGAAGGGATGGTAATGGTGGGTTTGATGCAACAATTTTAGGGAAACTCTACCTTGTACTCGTTGATTCAACCTTTTTTTTTTACAAGAGGAGGTTGAAGCCTAACACATACTCACACATACACCCTTTGGGAGTCGAACTCCCTACATTGGGCAACAACGCTAGAGTACCATGCCGTTGAGCTAATGCTCTCGGAGTGTTGATTCAAGTTTTATTGTGGATAAACACCTGTTGAAGGTGTGAAACTTTAGTTCCATGGATCTAATTTGAATAAAAAACTTCAACACCAAGAGGGGTGTTAGGCCATAAGAACCCGACTTACAAGCTTCGCCAAGAGTCTTATATTATTACCTCATGCCAGTTGTGAATCAAAACACAAAATCATTATTACAAACCCTTTTCAATAGAGGGGACATTTGGGCTTTTGTGTGGACTTTATTGTTCTAGTTTATGACCCTCATTCCTTTTTATATCAAAATGTTTTACTTTAATTGAACTTGGGGAACCATAATTTCATACTTTCATTAGGTTTTCAGTTTGATCCATAACGGAATTATGGATATAGATATGGTATGTTCCCAACTGAAACCAAACCAGGTCAAGAATCGGCTGAACCCATAATTAGTGAAAGTTTCGATGCTTTTTTAAAAACCTTTTTATAATTTTATTTTTTATTAACAAAATTACTTGTTTTAGACTCGAACCGAAATAGCTTTGAAACCAATAGTTCTAAAAACATAATTGAAACTTACCCCAGGCCGTTTGTGTTATGGTTTCATGCTTCAAGCTAACCGGAACCAAACATCAACGAGCGAGGGACGACCCGAACCAAGGTGATATATCACCCAGTCGAGTTCAAACCTATTCACAATAAACTTTTAGGAAGGCCTCTGGACGTGCCCAAGCCTGCATGCTTTCCGTGAATCATGACCAATGGATGCGCACTAGACTGTCCGGTTCGGCTTTGATTCAGTTAGACCTGGTTTGCTTTCAAGGGTTTGTTATCGAACAGGTATGGTTGAATGGATTTGGGTCTGATAGGATCTATGTTCATTCAAGTCTCGTGTAAGAAGAGATGGAGGCCGAGAGGGGTCTCTTTGATCCTAGTGTAAGGGTGTGAAGCCGAGGACGAAGTCCCGCGATGTGGGGTCTTCTGGTGACGGCGGTGGATCTGATGTCTGCATTCCGGCAGTAATAAGGCCAGGATCAGGATTTTCGGTTTAATTTCCATTGGATGGCTTGCTCGAGCTGGGATAATCTGTGAAGCCAATTCTTTACCGGAGGCCAAGATTTCGGATGAATGCCGACACCGGTGAGTTCGGTATTCAGTTGTTGCGCAGGGGGGCGGAGTGTTGGTGTATGAGATCGGCGTTTCAGAGATTGACCAGGTTGCCGAAGCTCACTAAAATGTTGCCAAAGAGTTGGTCGCGCTGCAGATTAAGGCCCTGTAGAGACACTACCTTCCCGAATTGCTTCAGAATCTCGAAGGACACCTGGTTGGGACGCAGATCAAGTAGGGATTGCAACGAGGCTAGGTTTCCGACCCGGAAAGGAATCATGCCATTGAGCTGATTGTGACCGAATTTCATCTCTTTCAGCTTTGAGCGCTCGGGCGGAGTCGAGCTGCTCAAAGGAGACTTGCGTCGAATAAATCCAACGGCATTTGGCCCAAAGGAGACTTGCGTTGAATAAATCCAGTGCCATTTTGCCCGAAGGCGATGTTCAGATCACTGAGCCCGATTAGGCGGCCGCTCTCTGGCATTGCGCGCACGACCATGAGATCTCGCCAAAGAGTCGGTTCTGGCTCACCTCCGTGTACAAGAAGTTCCAGCATACACCGGATGACTCCGAGACGTTTCCGGTAAGAACAGTTCCTCTAATCGCACTCTCTTTAGACTGTTGCAATTTTCAGTCTTCAAAACTGGTCCGGTGAAACCATTCCAATTTGCCATCAAATAGGCTGGCTTCCCGCTAGTACAAACTCTGGGAGGCAGGTCGCCGGGGAAGCTGTTGTTGGAGAAGCTCACACAAGGGCGCAGGAAAGGCTAGTTAGGTAGCTCTACGGTGGTGGTGGTGATGGTTGAGATAGAGGAAGACGAGCAGAGACGAGGGAGAGACATGGGGAGATGAAGAAGACAAGATTTCGTTCTGATAATCGATGCCTTTACAGCCAGATGAGATGTTCTTTTCTGAAGACAAATTTGTAACGATCAATCTGTTCAGTTTCATGAAAGTTTATCGATTGAGTAGACTCTCTCTGGTGAATGATAGTTTCCTCCCTCTTGAATAGGCAAGTTACAGGGTGCTGAATCAACTGTAAAATGAAAAACGAAAAAAAAAAAATCAGAAAAAAATACTTTTCCCATGTAAAGTGTCGGCCAAACAGTCCCTTCTTTCTTTCTTTTGACGGTTAAAGAGATATTATGACATTTTATGGAGCATAATCATGCTTTATGGTTCCTTCCGGTACTTCCAACAAATCAAGTAAACAAAATATTCCCCAATTTTTGTATTAAGAAAGACCACGAATCAGGTGGCACCTAGGGTGGGGGCAAATAATACACCATATATTCAGTTGTAATACATACATATTTATATATATGTGCACCAAATGCTATCTACCGATCTGTGTTAATTCATACTCTCTTGTTTTTGGAGGGTACGAGTGAAATTTATAAAGTTATAAAAGTATGTGAAAAAATATGATTGACAATCTTATTATAAAAAGTGAGAAGTATCCAAGTGTAAATCTCTTCACGTATATATATATATATATGTGTGTGTGTGTGTGTGTGTTTATATTTGGAAAATGGTGAAATGGTGATGCGGACACCAATGCTCAATCACTTATAAGTCTTTACTTTTTTTATTGAGATGAATGATAGAATTTTGAATTAAAAATTAAATATAATGTTTCACTTTTATATGTTGTATTTAAATGTTTTATGTTTTATCACTTTAATTGCTTATCTTAATGATCGAATGATAAAGCATCAATTGATGTGTGGATGGAATACTGTCTCTTTGTAAATCTATACGTCGGTCTAGCATGTATGTAAAAGATATGTTTTATTTTTCTCCTTTTTAATTTAGACACCAATCGTTTGTTCTTTAAAATAGGTTGTTAATATTTATTTGTATATATTGACATATACCACTGGGTAAATGATCCGAGCCAAACAAACCGACTTGTTGCTCGGCTTGTTTTCTACCAAACAAGCCGAGTTAGGGCTCGAACCATTAGTAACGGTTCTATATCCTCTTATAACCATACCGAACCTGGCTAAGAGCGTTGTGATGAACATCATAAAACATATCAAAGATTGTAGGAGGCTCTTAGGTTGAGAATGGTGGGATCGAACCGGGATCTTGTGATCCCACCCGACCTCTTTTTTTCTTGCCAAAACTAAATGTATATCAAACATGAAATGCAATATTCTATTGAACAAAAACAACTCATGAGATACAAAAAAACAAACTAGTATGTGTGATAAAATAAACCTAGACATGTTCTTTTGCTTGAACATTCACACACACATAATGTGTGTACACTATGTATATGTATGCATAGATACGTGTGTGCACAAGTATGTGTGTTTACATATGCGTATAGGTACATATCTGCACACACATATATATATATATATATATGCGTGTATAAGTACATCCTTCAATTTAAGATCTAAATCCGAATATTGACAACAATGCTCAGGTGCCATAAATAAAATGCTTCTTATTTTCGTGAATCTTAATTACTACACTTTGACAACCTTAATGCTCAAATACATTTATCTTGGGAGGTGGATTATGTAAAAAAAATAGAAAAGATACCATTTCGCGATTCACCAATTGAACCGGGGCGAACATACTATGTTCATATCCAGTTCGTACGGTCGAACAAACCAAACAAAAACTAGTTAGGCCGAGCCGAACTACTAGAAGCTTGGTTCATTTATAATCCTCAGCACCGAGTCTGGCCTTATTATCAAACTATGCCATATCTGGTCCGGGCACATACTCCCACTGGGCTCAGGAACTCTGCCCACAAACCATGAAAGCGAACCCAGAACAAACAACCAAGCAAACAAAAGCACATGTTGGCCACATTATTTGCATATAAATGAAAGGCCCATTACCCGTTAAAGCCGCTTCATGGTCTCAGCATATAAACCGTCCATCATCGCAATGGACGGCCATGATGGCAACTTCATATGCATCTGCGATTCAGTAGAAATGGCCTTTAAAAAGCACGAACAAAAAGGGATGCTTCCAGAGAGGGATTGAACGAGAAACCAGAAAACGGAGAGAAAGGTGGAGAGGAAGCAGGCTACGTCATTTGATGGCGGAGATCTCTTGCATTCATCATCAACCTCTTACAATAATGAGGACCACCTTCAGAAGCAAAGCAGTCGTCCCTGTTTCTTCCTTTATTCTCACCAATAATCGTCTCACCCCATCTCCTCCTTCGTTATCATATATCTCTTCTGCTTCGCGTGGTTGTTTGACGGGCACAAAGAGGCAGTTTTCGATCCGAACGTTTAGAGCATCGTCTGAATCTACATCGTCGTCATCATCATTCGGTTCGCGTTTCGAAGAGTCAGTGAAGAAGACGATCGCAGAGAACCTCGTCGTCATTTACTCCAAGACGTGGTGCTCGTGAGTGTGCAATATAATCCACTTTGGTTTTGCTTCTAAATATCGTTTTCCATCCCCGTTTCTATTGTTAGTCGGTGTTTTTATCGTTTACACATAGTATTCCGACGAAAAATATTTCTTTGTACCCATAATTGATTTCCAAAAACGGTTATTTGATGTATTAAACACCGTTTTCTGCCTGTCCTTTTCCATTCTGACTTGTTCTTTTGCTATAGGCATGGAAATGTTGTGAAATTCTGGCGATGGTACCCGCAATTGATGTCATAATGTGATTATCTGAATGAGTATGCTGCTTCATAATATGAATTCACGTTCGCGTTTTCTCTTGCCGCGACTCGACTTTTAGGTATTCGATGGAGGTGAAGGCGTTATTTAAGCGGCTCGCGGTGGAACCTCTTGTAATTGAATTGGATGAAATGGGTAGGCTTTTCCTTTTGCGAGTTGTATTGTCATTCATTCGGTTAACAAGACGACGAGCGAAACAGGTCAGGTCCATTTCATGATGGGGATAGCTTCATATTAAATTTGGAATACCATATTCGAAACAGTGATCGTAGTCCGTTCCCTCTCTCTCTCGCACACACAGACAGTTTCATCTTAAAGGTTTCAGGGTGCTGTTTGACTTTCTTTCTTTTGTTCCCGCTCTTATCGCTTAAATATTTTTTCTCTCTATTTATAATTCAAGGGTTCAGCTTGAATATGCAGCGTATTTGGCTTACCTCTTTTTCCTTTATTTTGTTCAATTTAGTTGTTTTTTCCCCTCCCTGGTTTGACTGGTTGTTTGCTGTCTTGGACAGGGAATACAACAACAACAACTAAGCCTTTTCCCATACCACATGGGGTCGGCTACATGGATTCTTTGTTTCCATAGAGCCCTATCATGTGCTAAATCTTGGACAGGGAATATCAAAATAAATTCCAAAACCAAGGCTTTCTCATACTAGGTGGAGTTTGTCACCCAAATCCTTAGTTTTCATTCCAGTTCTCCTACCTATCCACATTTATATCTAAGAGACCACCATCATCTGTATGGTTCTTTTTCTAAGACTTTTAAGGGTTCCAAGTTCTCCTTTGCAATGCACCATCTTCAGAGTAGTGGTCCATTTGGCATCTTCCCATATGTAAAAACATCTTAAACCTACCTCTCAATTTACAATGTGTAGCATGCCTGATGTCGGCGGCACATGCACGTGTACCGTGTGATGTCAATGCAATGGGGTTTGCATGCATGTGATTTTTGCCATTTGGAAGATGATCACGACACGAGTATCACCAAAAGTCTACTATGTTTAGCATGACATTAAAAAAATTTGTGCTTCCTGTTATCAATCACCTTGTCTTTCTTTTGTTAATGGATTCTCTCTGTGCAGGCTCTCAAGGACTACAGTTGCAGAAGTTACTTGAACGGCTTACTGGACAGCATACTGTTCCTAACGTTTTCATAGGTAAGCAACAAGTTTGAAATACATGGTGATATTGAGTGCTTGATTGTTGTATTCTAATTGTTCATCTTTTTTCATATATTTACAACAACCAATTTGGATTTATGCCAGAGAGATCTAGTATTGAGACTATTCACCTATTGAAACGTCTTATGAAAGATTTTAGAGCAACAAAGAACATTCACATGTTATTTAATTGACTTAGAAAAAACTTATGGTAGGATACCAAGAGACATTCTTTGAAGAACTTTAGAAAAGAGAGATATTCTTTTTACTTATGTCAAATTTAGAAGAGGTGTACGATAGCGAATAAACATGTATTGTCTGGGACTTATTGAAAGGATGTCAGATTTCTTTGAAATTAATATCATATTATATCAAGGATCAACTCTAAGTATGTATTTGTTTTGACGAGCATGTCTAAAATGGAGAGTTGTATAAGGTATTCTATATAACAAAGATACCATTAAAGTTGAAAGATAAATTATTATAAAGCAACAATTAGATACATTATATTATGGTTCTAAGTGTTGGGCAGTTAATCAACATGTGCAAAAGATGAATATATGAGAAATGAAGATGTTGAGAGGGATGTCTGGTCATACAAGGGCAAGATTGTATTTGTAAGGAGGTTGTCAATGACAAATTAGGAGTGATACCAATAGATGATGAGAGAAAATCATTTAAGATAGTTTGAACATGTGAAAAAGCGACAAAAGAAAAGCTTTGCTGGGTTAACTGTTAGCATGATATGGAATCAAGTTCTATAGAGAAAGAATTCATATAGCCGACCCCACTTAGTATTGTTGTTGTGTCATTTGTTATAAAATGAAGAACTTAGCTTTACAAATGCATTTTGGTTGATTTTCTATCCATGTGCTCAATGGAGCAGTTGCAACATTTCTAGACACGACTAAACATATAACAAAAGAGCATGACGAAATGACATTGTGATGGACGTTATATTTTTCAGTTTCTTATTGCCACATTGGCCTGAGAAATAGACAAACAAAAGTGCAAATTAACCATTCAAGTACAGATTGCAGAATCTAGAAAAGGACATATCCACAATAAAAAGTCTTTTCAAAAACTGAATTTCCATAAGAGTGACACTCAATGTGTTGAAACAACATTATTTTGCCTTTGCTCCTGAGATCGAGGAACAATTTTAACATGAAAAGAATATATGATACAGTCCACATGAGTTTTACTCCCCAAAGAAGAAAAGATTAGGTTGTTGCTTAAGATGGTTTGAGCATGTACAGAAATGTATTACAACTATTCTAAGAAACTATGATATGTTTCAAGTAGAAGAAGATAAGAAAGAAGGGAGACAATTTAATACCTGGAAGAGGAAGAGTGAGAGGTGACATGGAGTATGTAATAAGGTGATGGTTGCTGTCACTTCAGATAGGAATGCTAGGGGACATGGGAAATTGTCCATGAGCTCATCAAATTTCCATCCCTTTGAAATATTTGTTGAATTCTTTTGTCAAGGCTACATTTACAAATGATATCGTTGCTTTCTTCTAGATGACACATTGTGGATCAGTCTCTTTAACTTTTTCCTTTGAAAAAGAAAAAACACCAAATTGCTAATATCTTCTTATTTAACTGTCTACAAGGATTAGCATGACTAATATTGCATGATTTCCACTAATCAACTTGAATGTGGGGGTTGGGTAGATCCCTACAAGTTGGACACCACACTTGTCAAACTCTTTAACTAGTATTTTGCGACTGCATCCTATGAGTGGAGGCCTTCTGGGCATCCATAATTCAAACAAAACACATCCTTTAAGCCCTGTAGGGTCACATATTACATATGCATATACGAGCGTGTGAATGCTATGTGTGTATGAATTTGCCTAAGTGTCAAGCATTTTCCCATTCGCTAGTCAAACCATGCATTCGGCCCAGCTTTGCAAATACTTCATAATCCCAATGTTATCCTTGTCACACCGTATTGAACGATATAGTGTGATTTGTATCACTATATTGTATCGTATAAGATACATTATCGTTATGTATCTTGCGATACAAGGCGTATCGCCCATATCGTACGATAAGGGAGATACGCCATAAGCCTTTATAAATGATCAATAGAGGATAGATAACAAATCCAATTTGACATGATCACTAGAAATATTTACTGTAATTACTAAATGAATGATCAAGAACAACAAAAGCAATGCCAAGTTTTGACATGTCCATGAAGCAGCATGGCAGGATATTATTGATGCCAATGTAACAAAATAGAAGAATGTATTTTCACAAATTAAGATGTTCTATGTCACAACCTCCTGTCATACATGAAGGGGTAGGTTACTTACCATACATATAGGTGAATCTTATTTCTTAAAATGATTGTTGATTAAAATTGTATAAATAATAATTATGTAGCCTGTTAAAACTGTTTAGAAATGCCCAGCTCATAACCAAGGAATAGTGAGAATGCCATTACAAATAAGCAACAAACAAACAACAACTAAGCCTTTTCCCATACTAGATGGGGTCGGCTACACGGATTCTTTGTTTCCACATGGCCCTATCATGTAACATGTTAGCATTTAACTCAATATAAACTAGATCATTATTCATTGTTTCTTTCCAACACTTTTGTTGTTGTCCTTTTCTTCTTTAATATTTTTCCAATCTAGTTTTTCATATCTTCTTACGGAAGTGTCCTTGGGTTGTCTTTCTACATTCCAAACCATCTTAAACGATTTTCTCTCATTTTATCTTTTATTGGTGTTACTCCCAATTTGTTTATAATAACCTCGTTATGCATACAATCTTTCCTTGTATGACCGCTCATCCATCTCAACATATTTATTTTTGCCACATACATCTTTTGTACATGTTGATGGTTAACTACCCAACACTCATAACCATAAAACATGACAGGTCTAAATTTTGTGCTATAATATTTACCTTTTAACTTTAATGGTATCTTCTTGTCACACATAATACCTCATGCTCCTCTCCATTTTAACCAACATGCATTAATTCTAGGCGTAACATCTCCATTAATTTTTTTTTATCACTTTGAAAATTGAGCCTAGTTATTTAAAACTTTTCTTGTGAGGGATGCAATGGGTACCAATTTTAATTTCTATATCCTCTCAAGTACCCAAATGATCAAACTTACATTCCATATATTTTGTCTTTGTTCTAGTAAGTCGGAAGCCTTTACTTTCTACCGTTTCTTTCCACAGTTCCAATTTCGTGTTAACTTTTTTCTTATAGTCATCCACTAACACAATGTCATCTGCACACCAAGGTACTTGTGTGTTATGAGATGTATGTATGTCAATGGGATACCTCTCTTTTCTAAATAATAAGATTAAATTCTTTAGCAAAGGAAAACATAAAGGCCTTTCAAAGCACTCCTACAATGTTATTTCAAAGATAATTTTGCACAAACAAAAAGAACTGACCTACTCTTTTTGAAGTGGCTCATAAACAATGGGGTTGAAAAGCTTGGTGCTAGGCCAACATACATGTTACCAACATGACCAGCCATGATTTCAAGTTTCAACCATCACGAGGAGACTACAAAGATATTCCAATCTTATTGCTGGAATAAGTGCCTAATCTAGTGCAGTGTCTGGCTCAGCTTAAGTGACCAGTCATGATAAGCGGTTAATAATGTTTAGAATTATCAGTTTTTTCTTAATTTTTCATGAGTTTTTCAATTTTTTAGTATTAAAAAATGATACGGTGCGATACGATATGTATCGTATGATGGACCAAAATGATACATGATATGATACGAACAACACTGCATAATCCAACAATAGCTCAACAATAAGGGTTAGTGCAGTACCATGCCGTAAAAGAATATATAAGAAATTGGGTGTATCTCCGACATGAGCATGTAACAAGCTTATGGTGGTGTGCTATGTGCCTCTTGAACTGTTCTTTTGCAGTTGCAAAATTCTTGGACAAACTAATGCCCAACTTGTAGGACTCCATATTTGCTAAAGGAATTTTGTGCTTTGCTAACATATGCTCTTCTGTGACCAGGTGGAAAGCACATTGGTGGCTGCACCGGTATGTTTCCGTTGCTAAGCTTCTAACTTGTTGAAAACTAGGAGGCTCTGAACTGGGAGTACAAATGTGCCTTTTTTTTAAAATTACCAAAATATTTGATTTTGTGGTTAATTCCTTGAACCCATATATTTGTTGGATACTAAGTGACAAAATCGCTGCAATACTCGTGAATGCATGATAGTGATACACAAACATTGTTTCTTTGAATGCAATAAAAATGAACACTGTTTCTGAAATTCCTTGATAGTTTTTTGAATTTCATATCCAACCATTAGTTTGTGAAATTTCATGAGCTTCTGTTTCTCTACTTTTGTGCAGATACTGTAAAGCTGCACCGAAAAGGAGAACTCGTATCTTTACTTGCCGAAGCTGGGGTTGAGAGCAGCCAAAGCTTGTAAGTTGGAACTTCCTTGTACCAATAAGAAAAGGTAATCTTTCTGTCAAAAAGAAAAAAGAACAAGAGGTAATCTTAAGATTTGGAACCAGCATCAGTGGGATCTTCGTGGAATGATTTTTTGGCAAGTTGGCCATACTTGTAGTCTGATGCTTGTCGGATATCTCTATTGTTAACAGTCTTTGTCGGGGACAAAATCTCTTTGAATTTCAGAAACACTTATCAGTATTCCATAAGAGGAACTACTGATCAAACCTTCCAAGCAACTTCTATTTATGTTTCTTGTTTATATCTTGTGTGATTGCTCATCGCCCTCACTCATCCAAATGATATGTTAAACAATGTTACTGCTCAGATACTCTGCTTGGCAGGATGAGTTCTAAAAGTGAACTTTCTCAGAATTGCGTTCCGCTTTCCCCAGTGGAATTGTAAGTGGTGCCTGAGCCTGTGCCTGTGCCTGTGCCCAGGCGTCCATGCATGGGCTTTTCACGCAGTTTTGTGATTGGATGGGCATTGGCATTGAGGCACTTTTCTTGGCAGGTCTTCTGATTGGTAGCCTTTATTTGGCTCTGAAATGCTAATTGTAAGGGTTGGGATTTGGACCTGTCCCATGTTGGGCGAGTTTCTAGACCTGAAAACCCGCCTTGCGGCAGGTTGGGGCTTAAGTTGAATGAGTTGCGGGATCAGATTTGCAGTAGATTTGATCCTACTCGGAATATATATATACATTAATGTTGAAAACCGACTGGTGGTTGTTGATCTGCTCCTTGCCTTATATGAGGAAATTTTCTCAAAGCATGCTTCAGAATGCTGACCCCACAACGCCTGAATTACTTGAGTAAACTGGGCTCAGCAAATTAAGTAGAACTTTTCTCTTGATTCATCCACATCGACCTACTTATCTTACTGAACGATCCTGGTTGAGTATAGTAAAACTAGAACTGAAGTTTGAAAAGATATGATCTTACGGACTGAGAGAGAGTGGACTAAAGGTCAAGAAGAGTGTAGGAGGGAGAAACGCCAAATATATTAATCGTTTTTTGTTGGCGTATATCTCATGGAGCCTTCAAGGGATGGCTGATGCCTACGGCCTTTCTCTCTCTACATGTATATATCTTGCTCATCATTGATATGTTCACTCATTACTTTCCAGTAACATTGAATATAATTTAGAAAGTTTTATCTCTATATAAAGATGATCAAGCACACACACCAAAGCTAAACCGTTCTTAGGCCTATATATATACTCAAAAAGTTTCAGTCTCTCTCCTCCTCCACCCTCCCATGTACATGGGTTTCATGCACCCGCGATGCACGGGTCCACCCAAATGAAGAGAGAGATAGAGGGGGGTCTGTCCTAACGGCCCTCCTCATGTAGAACTCCTCTTAACAAAAGCAATAAGCACACATTGCCATTGAAACTGTACATACAAAGATAAATACCTCAAAAAGCAGATATCCTACATTAATAGAAAATATCAAGATAAATAAGCTTATTACCAGCACAAGGCTGATATGTCAGAAATTGTGGAAGGCCAACCAACTCTGATGAATCATTGCTAGTTAATCTGCCCTTTCAGCTAGACCTTTAAAGCACAAATGTCGGCGACAATAATCTTGAAGAGAAATGCATTTCTATGTGTGGATGGTTTATGCTCACCTACCATAACTTTTTTCTCAATTCACTCATCAGATCTTCATTTCAAAGACAGATAAACAGAGGGCAAGAAACGATCAAGTCACTTATTTTCAATTATTTAACAATCATCTCTGCCTTGTACAATAAAGGATGGGCAAGATGTCCCAACCTTTTGATTATCTCAAGCTAGTGTACGCTATCATATCGATTGTTTTAACTTACTCAAACTGCCTTTTAAAATCCGATTGCAGATTCACTATTCACTGCAAAGAAGATTTGTCAGACTGCAAAGCAATTAACTTACTTCATGTTAATTAAGGCTTGCTGCATATCCAAAAAGAGCACCAACTTTCTGACCACTATTGTCAGCAACAATAATTTGAAGTTCCACTAGCTTAAACAAGCTCTATATACCGGCTTCTGGCTATTTTGTTTATCAAAATTACATCTGCAAACAAACCCTTTCCATTTTCATTCGAGCATGAAACCTCTCCTTTTCTTTCTTAAGGAAAAAATGAAAGGAGAAGCTTCATGTTTGCGAATGAAAACTGAAAGTATTTGGTTGCACATTTTATTTTAATGAATAAAACGAAAAGATGATGCATGGGGAGAGGGGGAAGCCAGTATTCAGAGTTGATAAAGTTGTTTAAGCACAAAACTGTCTTCTTGCTTTGATAGCATATGCAAAAAAAATGCCCTTAATGACTATGCTCTTGGTGTAGTCCTGACCAAGCACATCGCATGAGTTGCACCAATGGCCACTGAAAGAACATGGTGTGAATTTGACTCTTCGTCCACTAAAAACTTCACCTCTAACGGGAATGGCTGAATCTCTGGCAGTCCTGGAACACCAAGTTGGCAATCTTTTGCATTGCCCCACATGTATAACTTCCCCTCATCTGTAACTCCAAAATAGAAACCCAAACATCAATGGCAGGAGAAACCAGAATTTAGTTATCTGAAGTGTGGGCAATAACATTGGCCTCTACGTACTTAATTTGCCACCGCTAAACAGTTGAAGAAGCATAAGTATGTGAAGCAATGACAAACGTCTCAAGTGGAAATACAATCTTGGCAAGTTCCAGACATGGAGAGACCAACAAAACTAACAACTACCTGAAAATATCTCCATTTATAACATGGTTCTCTGCTTCCTTTTGCAAATGCACTCCTAAGATTAATACATGACCATTGATGGGTAAGAAAAGGTGATTGATGACAGCCACATGAATGCCTCATTTACAAAAACTTCACAAAGAGAACATAAGGACAAAAATGTCATTCATGAAATTTAGTCGGTTGTCGAATACATTCAAGTAAAGCACGGGGTAGATGAGGCACCTTTCTCTATAAAGCTGATTAGTTAAGTGAATTTCTTTAAATTTCTCAAAACTATTTCTGTAAGCTGATTAGTTAAGTGGATAAGGTAACTTCCTCATTCATATTTCTCATTCCACAACAAAAAACAAATAAGACGGACCACAATACATAAAATTTACGTGGTGAAGCACCTTTTATCACTATATCCAAGAATGCAAAATAAACTTCTATATGATTTGCAACCAGGAAAAAATTCAATATGATGCACACGCTAACAAGCATTACCAAAACTCATGATTTACTGTGATTCTGCACTATAAATTGGAACATCCAAGATAAACGAAAGATCCACTGCAAAAGATGCAGAAGTATGCAACATCATGATGATGTTAATATTATATTTATGAGTCAAATTAATAATATTGGTCAATAGAAAAAGTCAACCAAGACAGCCAACGCAGAAAGCACTTGATTGCCTGAGCCACCCGAGTGGGTGGCTCAGCCAATGAAGGGGATTAGCTTCCCTTTGTTCGAGACCCAGCCAAGAAGTCTACTCTGCTTAGAATGCACTGCAACTTTGGGACCTTTGAAAATCTCAGTATTCAACTAATCTCAAAGAGCAAGAAAGGTGTTTCCTCTTCCAAGATTAGGTAGAAGATATAAACATGACAAAGCATACCAGTTATTGCAGCAGATGATGAACTACCACATGCAATGTAAACAACACGCTCCCCAGCAAGGCACTCAATTTCTCTTGGAAGTTCACCATTTTGTTTGGTACCATGACCTAGCTGTCCTTGTCTACCATGGCCCCACGTCAGGACCCTTCCTTCACCTAAAATTCATCACAAGCACATGACGGTCAAATCAATATTGCAGATATCGCTTATTTAGTTAATGTTTCTGAAAATCATGACACTAAATTGCCTCTCATTTCTTGACTTTTTCCAGCATTCAGTATTTCCACAATCATGATTCTAAGCTCTCTCCCACTGCTTTGCCTTTTCCAGCAATTAGCAAACGCTGGTTTTAACGATGGAGTAGGTCCAAAGTTTAATCCTTTTGTTAGTGGACAGTTAACATCATTACTGCTGCTTATCCTAATCATTGCAGCTCCATAAACATGAAGTATTTAATTGTCAAAAGAAGAGAAGTAATTAAGCTAAACGCATAAAGTTAGTGAGTGCTTCTTACTTCCACAAACTTAATCTGTGGAAGTATGCTGGGCCCATGGCGTGATGAAAATTGTTAGCATATAGGGAGAATATGCCAATGAGTATAAAGTTATGTGCATGATATGGATTTCTTGACTGGTTTCCAAGTAATTTTGTTCATTCCAAGATTCATGACTGTTGATTTGATGCTAAGTGGACGACAAAATTTTGACATACTAGTTAATGCTGCAGAATGATAACCACCACATGCTATCTGAATAATCTCGATGCCTTCAAGGCTAGGAATGGGTTGTGGTCTCCAGTCACTGACTCTATCACCCTTCCCAAGCTCAAAGTTCGAATTACCTGCCAAAAGCAAGATAAGGGAGAGCTGATCAAACGTCAAGAAAAATAACAAGGAACAGCTAAAATATGGGAAAGACGGTATGATCTGTAAGGCTTGATCTTCATCATGTATAACAAAACTGCTAGGAGCAAATATTTCATAAAACGATACAGTATGTTAGATGGCTCCTGAGGACCAAACATTCAATATGTCCCCTGTGCATGAAACCTTTATTCCATTGAGATGTGTAGAATAAACAGTTTCCATTTTACCAATACAGCATAAGTAAACCAACCACCAATCATGACCTAGGGATCAACAGAATTCACTGATCAATTGGAATAAAAATATAAATGACCACCAAGACCGCTAGAACCCTCCCAACATCTTGAACAACAATGACGATATTACAATACAAGTTAATCCCGCAATAGATTCACTTTTTATTTCTAATCAAATAATGAAGTGCAACACCAAATGCCATATGGGCAATGATTCTAGCATGCGGTTGGAGACTGACATTCGCTGCCCCGCAAAATGGCAGGAAGAGTAAATATGAAGAGAATGGTCACCCTATATGTGCAGCACAACTTGGTAAGGTGTTTTGAATAGAAGACACGTAACAAGAGCTTCACGATTCACACCAACCATAGGAAGTTGAAGAAAAAGAGGACAAGTCTTCCTTCTTTCCCTGATGAAGTGAAAACCATAGTCCAGCTAGAATATGGTTCCTTTGCAAATGTAAAAATATCTTTAAAAGCATTTTGCAACCTCACCTCCCCAACTCCATAACTGTCCATCTGTAGTTAATGCCATTGTAAAAAATCCACCACATGCAACTGCAGCAATAGGCACGGGCAAAGCCTGTACTTTCGTAGGGGTGCCAAGAGCACCCTCATCTGGGGCTCCACCACTTCCAAGGCCTAACCTACCTTCACCTTCATCTCGACCCCAGGTGAAAAGTTCACCTACATACAGTCCACCATCATTCACAATCAGCAAAAAGATACTTATAAAGCAAAACAAATAGAAGTTGAAAGCTCATGAAAATATGAAGTAAAGAGATAACACAATTTAGCTGCTGTACAATACACTCTGAACCTATTGAAATTAAAAGTTTTCTAAAAGTGACCACAATCCTTTATACACAGAAGCATCCATGTGACGTAGACTGATAATCACACATCAGCAACCAGGTGAAGACAGCGACAAATGTGCCAAATAACTAACCCCATTTAACGCATAAAAGATTTACAACAGTCGATCGCCTTTTATTATTTGAAATTTATATTGTTAAAATGGCAATGAACCTGACAGAATTACATCATACCTATAAAAATTGATAGCATTATAATATTTGAAACGCATCAACCAACTTTAGAGACAACTTATCCATAACATCAATAATCGCATCATGAGTACGGAATGTTCTCATAAAAGAGCAGATTGAACGTGCATGAGATGTCTTTGAACATAGACAGAGGCACTTGGTCAAAACTTTCAGAAATTTAAACTACAAAGTGCATTAGAGTCACAAAGACATATCTATACAATGATGACATTGCGATATTTGAATGCATACTACCAACTACAGGAGAATTTAATCATAGCAGAAAGTAATGTTTGTGAAACACATTCATTGAAGTGCAGAGTGAAATTACATGAGGAGTCTTTGAAATGAAAGATGGGCCGTTGATAAGAAACAGAGAGCAAAAGGTAAATTAGAGACACAAGGTAAATCACAAGCAAGCACTGAGTCAATCAAAAGTATTACCGGCCTCTGAAACAGCTGCAGTATGAGTTCCACTAGTTGCAAGATGAATGACTTTTCCACCCCAATCATATTCCAGAAGTCTAGGAACCAGTTCCCTGTGGTAGACAGAATGACCAAGTGCACCAAATCCTCCATAACCCCTGCACTCTTCAAACAGGTGAAACTCAATAGGACATAATTACCACGTGCACACAAAACAGAGGAGAAGAAAACTGGTTACTTTGGCCACGAATCAACTCCTCTCCGGGTTAGTCAATGCTAAAACATACATTTCATCCACTGTTTGGAATCAGCCATATGGATTGTTTGCCGCCGTTATATCTACCTAGGTAACTCCAAAATCGTCCTTTATACTTGTGTTTGAAGACTCTTTTCACCTTCTTCAGCCTCTATCTAGTGATCAATGTCTAACTTCGTATGCCTTGACACTGAAACTCCAAACGACCATCTATCCACTTTAATTCATGTCTTCCTGGTTTTATCATCTTGCGGACCACCTACCTCTTCCCTAAGAGTATGGGTCGGCTGAACCTACAGCACAATTATGATTAATAATTCTCAGGTTTCTTCACCACGAAAATCAAAGCCATTTCCCACACTAGGTGGGGTTGGGTACATGGATCCTTAGCCACCGTAAAGCTCTATCAGTGCCATATTACCATTTAATTCCAGAAAAGAAGCATCATAATTATGTTTTATTTTCCTGCACTCAGAGAGTTAGCTCAACTGACAGGCTCTCTGACTCCTCCACTGCAGTTGGGGAGTTCTATTCTCGGGGGCGCATGCATGTGTTTTAGGCTTCGGCCCTTTGTAAAAAAAATGTTATATTGTTTCCTTCCAATACTTAAGAGTCCTTTCTTATGACTGTTCTGATGGAATCTGCAGTCGTCCTAAGCAGGACTACGCCAAGGCACCCAACACTCTGCATCAACTGCCATAGATCACTAGCACGTTTTGAGACTCGATTCAAAGTCATGAGACCCCAATGTGGAGCAGTCCTTCAACGAGTCAGTAACTCAGTCATGACAGATTTGATGAACCCTTATATGTTCAGCCGGAGGTGGTAGATACTATGATTTGGAGAAAAATTAATATCTTATGCTTACAAAAGACAAAGTGGGTTGGAGAAAAAACAAAAGAGATTAAGGATATAGGTTTTAAATTAAATTATGGTACTCGGGAAAGGAAAAAACTCGAAACAGAGTTGGTATTATCGTAAATAAATATTTAAATGATAGTGTAGTAGACATACAACAATATCGTGACTGAAGATAGTGGGAAGAGTTAGATAAGTTGATTCAAAAAATTCCACAAAGGGAGATGATTTGTTTAGGAGGAAACTTAAATGGACATGTCGGTAAAAAGGTATTAGGATATCAAGGTATTCATGAAAGCTTTGGTTTTGAGGATATAAATGAAGAAGGTAGAGATATTTTAAATTTTGCTATGGTATTTGATCTCTTTATAGTCAATACAATCTTCAAAAAACAATATGAACATTTAATTACTTATAAGAGTGGCTTATGACAAACACAAATTGATTATTTTGTTTATTAAAAAAAATATTGTGTTGTAAAGATTGCAAGATAATTCCAGGAGAAAGCTTAACCACCCAACATCGACTTTCAGTTATAGATTTACGGGTAAAAAGTGGACAAAGAAGAAAAGAGTGCATTGAGCTATTCAGACTACACAATGGAACCTCAAAAACGAGAAAGAAGGTATATAAGGTATATTTAAACAGAAAGTCCTTCAAGAAGATGCTTTGAATTATGTTGGTATATCTTTTGATATTTGGAACAATATGACTATACATATTAGAAAAGTAGTGAAAGATGTGTTAGATGAGTCTAAGGGAGGTGTACCGGCACAAAAAAAAGCTTTGTGGTGGAGTGAAGTAGTGCAAGATAAAATCAAGGCAAAGAGGGCATGTTACAAATTACATTATGCTAAGAAAACTAGTGAAACTTTAGAGGCTTATAAGAAAGCAAAGAAAGAAGCAAAAAATTCCGTTAGTGATGCAAAAGCTAAAATTTGAGAGGATTTATATAAAAAACTCAACTCAAAAGAGGGTAAAAGAGATATTTTTAGGATAGCCAGGGTTAGAGATAAGAAAACTAAGGATCTTAATTTTGTTAGATGCATTAAAGACGAGGATGAGAAAATTCTAGTGGCAAATGACTATATAAAAAATAGATGGAAAACATATTTTTATATGTTTTTTAATGAAAATAAATATGTTAGTATTAGCTTAGGATAGTTAGCCAAATAAAAAAGTATATAAACCATAATTTCTACATACGTATTCAAAAGAATAAAGACAAAGAGGCTCTTATACATATGAAGGATGGTAATATAGAAATTTAGAAAATCTTAGGAGAGACAACAATCACTTAGGTTATAAGACTATTTAATGAAATATGGAGAAACCAAAAGATGTCCAAGGAATGAAGAGCGAGTACACTTATACCCATATATAAGAACAAGTGAGACATTCACAATTGTGTGAATTATCGAGATATCAAGTTAATGAGTCATACTATGAAATTATGGGAAAGAATTATTGAATATAGGTTAAGACAAGTATCGAGTACAACAGAGAGTCAATTTGGATTCATGTAAGGCATATCTAGTATTGAAGTGATTCACCTTTTGAGACGTCTTATGGAACATTTTAGATTAAAAAAGAAAGACCTTCACGTGATATTTATTGATATACAAAAAGCTTATGATAGGATACCAAGAGATGTTATTTGGAGAACCTTGTACAAAAGAGGTATCCAATTGACATACATAAACCTTATTAGAGACATGTATGATGTTGCAAAAACATGTGTGAGGACTTATGAAGAAATGAGAGACTTCTTTGAAGTTAATATTGGATTACATCAAGGATCAACTTTAAGTCCATACTTAGTTATAATGGTGATTGATGAGTTAACAAAACATATTAAAGATGAAACAACTTTTTGTACGTTATTTGCATATGAGATTGTGTTAGTGGAGGAATCTAAGAAAAAAGTTAATAAAAAATTGGAACTATGAAGAGAAACATTAAAAAGTAAAGGCTTATGACTTAGTAGAACAATGACATAATATATGGAATATAAGTTTGATCATTTGGTTACTTCATAGGACAAAGAAATTAAAATTGGTACACATTGCATCCCCCAAATGAAAAGTTTTAAATACTTAGGCTCAATTTTTAAGAGTGATAAAGAATTGATGGAGATGTTATGCATAACATTAATGCAAGTTGGTTAATATGGAGAGGGGCATTAGGTATTGTTTGTGACAAGAAGATACCATTAAATATGATTTCGACAGTTAATCATCGCGGAAAGAAACCCCGAATACATAATGAGGTTATTAGAAAGGATAAAGTGAGAGAATATAGTTTAAGATGGTTTAGATATATAAAAAGAAGATCAAAAGAAGTGTCCGTAGAATGTATGAAAAATTAGATTTTGAAAGCATTAAAAGAGGTAGAGGATGACCAAAAGTGTTGGAAAGGAACGATAAAGAATGATCGGCTAACATGGCACATGATAGGGCTCAACATAAAGAGAGAAGAACCAACCACGTGAAGACGTCTCCATCGGAAGTAAGAGCGCACGAATGAAGTCCACCAAGGGCGACGCTCGAAATCGACTCCAAATTAGGATTTATGACCGGAGTAAAAGCCCAGTCCTCGTTGCCGAGACCGAGCCTACCACCGTCGCCCTTCCCCCAGACCCAAACTCTCCCATCAATCAGAAGAGCGGAATGGAACAACCCACACGAAATACACACTTGGGCTGTTGTAGTTGTCGGCGTCGGAAGGCGACCGGGAACAGGAGAGAGGCAAAACTGAGGTGGAAGACGTAAGGACGCGACGGTTGTCGGGTACAGCCTGGTTTCTTCGACACCGCCGCCTAATTGGCCACAACTCCCTCTCCCCCATGAAAGGAGCTCTACAGCCGTCTGCTCTTCTTCGCCGTTGTCTCCTTCACCTTCTCCGCCCAGCCGCCCAGCAGCGATGCCAGAGTAGGGCCGGGCAAACAGCGAGAGAGAAGCTTTCCAGCCGCTTAGCAGCTGCCTGCCTCGCTTAATCATCAAGCCGAACTCCTCGGAGATTCAAAAGCGGGGAAATGTCTCCTTGACCAGTTGGACGTCTTCTAAATCCTATCTACCGGAAACTTTGCCGGCATTAATGCATATAGGCAATTCAGAAACGTGGCTATCACGAGACTGAGACTATTTTTTAGATTTTTGCCAATGTCATTGCCAGTAAGGTGCGTATAGAACGTATTCCTCTCTCACATTTTGCCCAGAACTCTCTATTCTTCGATATCTCGAGCAATCAGTTCGTTTGCTTGCAGGTGAAGTCTCATTGGAGTTCCAACAAACAGCTGGTGGAAGTGAACACCGTTTTACGCGCACACACTACCAATGCATATGGAGAAGAGATGTAACCATAAACAAATAATTTGAGTCTGAAAATAAGCACACAACCTGTTGAGCCGCCGAGACTAGGATGGAAATATTGAGTCACTTGTGCAACCCTCGCCCAACCCAACCCGAATAGGAAATATTCTGGCCCGCTCAGGTTTACGTTACGATGTCCCAATTCATACCCAACCCGACATGAATGCAAGTATAGGGATGTTCATGGGAGCAGAGCAGGGCTGGGACCAAAGTCTCCTTTCCCGTTTCAAAATAACGCACCGTCTCCCGTTTTGATCCCTTTGACGGGACGAAGAAGGTTCCCATTCCCGCTTCCATGTATGTGTTGGGAGAAAGTGGGATCCTAAACATATATTGGAGCACAATTTTTATATGAAAATGAAAAACCTAATTTATGTGAATACATTTAAATTTGAGCATATTATGATGAATGAATGGGTGAGACAATGGTGATAAATTTAAACTCAAATAAGAGACTCTGTTTTTTTAATTATTATTTTACAAAGTTTGCCTTATTTTCAAATGAGCCTAACTTTCTAAAAGAAATAAGAAGAGCCGTTGAGGCCCGGTTCGCGAGGCGGGACCTGTTATCCCATCCTTGCCCCGCATCAGGGATTTTCTTATGCTCTTTGTTCCATCCTCCATTTCTAATCCCAAAATCCATCTCGTTTGGGATGAATTTTTGTAGGAAACAGGAGATCCACTCCCCATGAACATCCATATGTCATAAAAAATCAGAACCAGTGCTCAAGTTACTAACAATAAATAAATAAAAAGGTATATATATACACACTTTTGGGCTTTCAAGTTTAAACATGAACCACTGGATTTTCTAATGATCTGAATTTAGTGCATTGGTGCACCACTCTTATATGGTGCAACAAATATGGTCTTCCTATATATAATTATATATAGATAGGGGTGAGCATAAATCGAGTTTAACCGAATTACTGAACCGAACTGAGATGTGCTATTCAGTAGCATCAAGTTTCGGTTCTCCTTTTTAAAATATTTTGGTTTTTCAGTTCGGTTTCGGTAACAAAGCCTTCAAAACCGAAAATCTCGAAAAAACAGATTATTTTATATACACCTCCTGAAATTTCGCCCCTCCCTTCAATGCCCTAGTGTGTCGTCGTGCATTCTTCGGTTCTTCCGTATCCTTTTTTCTGCATGAAAGTTGCAGCATGTCGTCGTGCTTCTTCCATCTCTAGCATCTCTCTCACTGAGAATGTTTGCGTGTCAGGTGTGTCCTCTCTCTCTCTCTCTCTCCGTCAACTAGTAGGAAATCAAGGTATATATTCTCTCTTCATCCCTATTTATTGATTTTGATTTTTTTAAGTTTTGGGATTTCTTTATTGTTTCTCCCATTTGGGTTTCTTTGCAGACAATGTTGTTCATTCGATTTTCTTTAATTAAAAAGGATTGTCAAATTCAAGAAATGGTTGTCAAATTCACATTTTTGAATTAACTTGTACAACCATAAGAATTACTCGTATTTTTAATTCTGACTTCTCTGCAAGTGCAAATACCATAAGCGCTTCTTTCATACGGTCCTGTGTAAAGTAATGCAAAGAACGATGAAGTATCACATGACATTGTTTCAAGTAAGTTGAAAAGCAAATTCACATCTTTTAATTAACTTGTACAGCAATAAGAATTAATCTATTTTGGTTACTGATTAAATATCTTTTACAATCACCGTTTTGGTGTCCTAGTTTAGTTTTGAATATAATTTTAGAACTATTTGGCAAACACTGTTTAACATAGAATTGAGAGAAATCGGCCCAGCTCCATGAAAACTGAATTACCATTATAAGCCGATTTAACCAAACCATTTTTTTGGGTTCGGATAAGTTTGGTTACATGAGTAATTCAGTTCGGATTCGGTTTACATGATTCACAGTAATTCGGTTATCGGTTTTTTCTGGTTCGGTTCGGTTCAGTTATTGAACCGACAGATACTCACCCCTACCCCTATATATAGATGCATACTTATGCTCTACTTATCGCCATACTTATCCTGTTAAGAGTTTAAAAAAAGAGAACTCGAACCTCTCCCGTTAAGATTCAGGTGGGAACTAGATATAAACCTGCTCTGCCCTGCCCTGTGTTAGGGGTGTGAGTCGAGGCACTTTATCCACGTACCCGAACCCAAACCCGACCGTATTCTTCTTTCCATTCAGGCCAAATTGGGTCAGGTTGCACAAGTCAGGTCAATTTTGCCATCTCTAGCCAAGACATAAGCGATGGACGAAGCCGGAAATCCAGAACCAACGTCTCGCGCATCGGGTCTAATAAAAGGAAATTTATGGAGAAACATATGATATAAGGGTAGAAGACCAGACTCAACGCCTTTTCCATCAAGTATCTAAAGAACAGATATTTGTAGAGAACATGCTTTACAAATGTGGCTTGTCATTTTATACGAACACTTCTTTTGTTTACGTTTCATATCAACATTCAGGGATTGACAATATTGATCGGATGTGTGCAACCCAACCCAACCTGAATGGATCGAGGAATACCCACCCGATCAGGTTTGGATTTGGTACGGACGTAAGGTACCCCAACTAGTACCCAAAACATACACACACACACACACACACACATATATATATGTGTGTGTGTGTGTGTGTGTACACAAAAGCATCACATGTATATCCCCCTTTATGACCTATACCCATCCCTATTATGGTTGGTAAAGAGAGAACCTGAATCGATACCCACTCTGTTAAGATTCTGGTCGGCATCAGGTACGAGTATAGGTACCAGCTTTGAACTGTTCCACTGCCATCCCGATTAACCAGAACATGCACTCAAGACATTAGACCACCTTACAGGCTCGGATAAAAGTTTGATTAATGGACATGCATTTTCATATAGAAGAACAAGATATACGGAATTATGTGAATTATCAATGCATGAAGTTGATGAATAATATTATGAAATTATGGGAAAATAATTATCAAACATAAGTTGAAACAAGTATTGAATACAATGGAGAAACCAATTTATATTCATGCCATAGAGATCCACCGTTAAGGCTATTCACATATTGAGACATCCTATGTGAAATTTTAGAGGAAAAATAACCTTAACATGTTATTCATTGATATAAAAAAAACATATAATATTATGCTAAGAGATATTCTTTGGAGAACCTTTAAAAAATTTACATATCTCATTGACATACAACACTCATACACGAGATATATATAATGGTGCATAAATATGTGAGAACCCACTAAGGAATGACATGTTTCTTTAAAGCTAATATCATACTACGTCAAAGATTAACTTTAAGTTCGTATTTATTTATAATGATTATTAATAAGTCAACAAAAAATATTGAAGATGAGTATCTTGGTGTAAGTTGTTTGTGGATGATATTGCATTAATGGGTGAGTTTAATGAAAAAGTTATTAAGAAATTTGAGTTATGAAGAGAAACATTAGGATGTACGGGCTTCTAACTTAGTACGATAAAGACAAAATATACATAATGCAAATTTGATCAATTGAGATAAAATTAAGATGCCATACATTGCATTACTTGTAACAAAAGTTTTAAATACCTAATATCAGTTTTTCAAATCAATAGAAAAAATGATAGAGATGTTAAGTGTTGAATTAATATAGATGGGTTAAAATGGAGATAGGTATAAGGGATTCTATGTGACAAGAAGATACCATTACAGTTGTATAGAGCAACAACTAGACCCATATTTATGGTTTTGATGTTAAGACAAAGGAATGTCATATTTCTTTTAAGTTAAGTTGGTCACATCATGGATCATCTTTAAATCCGTATTTATTTATATTAGTTATTGATGAGTTAGCAAAACATATTGAAGATAAAGTGCATTAACATAAAATTGAAATTATGAAAAGAAACATCAAAAAGTAAAGACTTCCGACTTAGTAGAGCAAAGACATGTAAATTTGATCATTTGGTTACTTGAGACGAGGTAAAAATCAAGATTAGTACACATTTCATCCCTAATAAGGAAAGTTTTGAAAATCTAAGCCAAACTTTAAGAGTGGTAGTAAAATTAATAGAGATGTTACACATAGAATTAATGCATATTGGTTAAAATAGAGAGATGCATAGGATATTCTACGTAAGAAGAAGATATCATTAAAATGTAAGATAAATATTATAAAGTAGTATTAGACCTGCTATATTATAAGATTATGAGTGTTGGTCAGTCAATCATCAAGGTCTTCGTGGCATAAATAGAGATGCTGACAAGGATATATGATCACAAAAGAAAACTGTATATATAACGAGGTTAGTAGAAACAAGTTGAGAGTTTTGTATTAGAAGGAAACAAAGCGGAGTGATATAGTTTATGTTTTAATTATTAACGTGACACATAACCGAACTTCATGAAGACAAAGAATCCATGTGGTCGACTCTATCTAATATGAGAAAAAGACTCAGTTGTTATATATATAACAAATGGTTGTGTTTGTTTGTATACATATAGCATACATACGTACGTACATTCTTGTCAGATATTGGGTTGGGTATGGGTGAGAGAACCTCATTTTTCATATCTGAATCCAAATCTGATCGGATCGAATATTTTCCGCCTTATTCGGGTTGGGTAAACGTTGCACAATGGATGAGATAACGTTAGTGTCTCGGACGCTGAAAGAAGACAACTCGAGTTTGAAAAAATTATGATCATTTAAAAACGAAGTCCCAAACTCTTTTGCGCCACGTATGGCCCTTGACAAATCAGTAGATCCCATACTCGTAACTTGTTTCTCCTTTGATGGAGTAGCGGCGATGATCTTCGCCTTGACGCTCGGATGACACTTTTGTCGCCCGGGATTTTGCATCTCAGTAAAGAAGTAGAGGGGAGGTGCGAGCCCAATTCGAGCGGGCTTCGTTTGCCCGCGTCTCGCAATCCCACCACAAGAAGAAAGAAAACGATAAAAACGACCGAGCGAGCAAATGGAGATACGGGGAAATCGACGCACCCCACGAGCGTGGTACGTGATTCGGCGTTGTCTCCATGGCGACGGTGCATTCTCTCTTCTGGTTGTCTCGCCCCGGGATCCACAAGGGAAACCATCACTTGCCTTCTTGTTTTCATTCATCCGCAGCAACCGATTCCGGTTTGATGAGAACGACGACGCCCCGTTTCAGATTTCCCACCAGCGGCGGCCGTTTCGTAAGCAAACGCACGGCGAGTCGCGAATTGTTTGTCCGTTGCTCCTTTAGTAACAGGCCGCCCTCCTCTGAAATCAGGTAGATGGTCGCAAATAAATCATCATCGGGTTCGCTTATTTCTGCTAATCGTGTTGATTAGACCTTTACTGTTCGATTTCTTGTTGGGCTGCTAATTCTGTTCATTTGATGCTTTTCTTTAATTCTTTGTATAGTATTCGCGGTAAGAGAGTATGCCGCAGATTGTTTTGCAGATATTACTGCTTAATTAAGCTTATTTTTACTGATAATCTTGGAACGTATCATGCGGCTACGCTCAGACATATGATCGGGACTTCATGAATTGGAAAACAACTGCGATGCGTTTTGGTTGATGATCTGCGAATTTCAGTGTGGTTCTTCCGGAGTACTTGTGGCAAATGAGGCCGATTTTTTTTGGGAGAATTTGATTTTGTGCAATAAGTAATAGTTAATACAACCTTCTGCCAATGTATGGTAATTTTGCGCAATAAGTCTTTTGTGATACTTTTAAAATGTTGGAAAACGTCATGAAATTAACAATAAGATTAAGAACTAGTTTTTGTTGGATTTAATGTTAATTAAGGATGGGTTAATTTAACCCATGTGTATTAATAATATTTAATTCATAATTTATGTTTATTATCCCTTAATATTCAATTGATGCATGATTGATATATGTGAAGGTCCTTGAATGTAAAAGTCACTTATGAGGGATTTGTGCATGCGAAGACGAAGAGACAAAGTTTAGTCCTATATTGAAAGATGAAACAAACCTATGTACACATGTGTATAGTTGGTAGCTGATGAAACTTAATTCAAAGTGCTTGGGATGAACATGTTAGACCACATGCAAATGCATGCGTACGCTAAGCCGGTCTTGGGTTTGGGTTTTATAATTACCTTCTTTAATCTATCTTTTTACACGAAAGGTTTTGATCTAACAATTAAATGAATCTACGTGAGGGAATGATTATGAGACGAGAAGTACACCAGTTGGATCGGATTTGTGATACATCATATTGTTTATAAATAAGGGATCAGGGTTCCCCTAATCCGTACTACAAACTATGTCACACAGGTGCGGGATATGGTAAATTTCAAAAATATTGGGTACATGACACAACAAAGGTATATAATATTATATATATAATATTGAAATTAGAGCAAGTGAGACATCAATTAACATAAGTATATGACAATAGTAACTACACAACTTTATATTAAAGCAAAACAAGTAAACAACTACTGATTTCATCGTAATTGTATTTTTAAACATAAGTAAAGACAAGAGTTAATACAAAAAGCAATCAAAAGGAAATCTTAATGTTTGATTAATACAGAAATCTAGGATCGACTCAAATCAAAATCTAATTGAAAAATAGAAAAAGTATTAACAAATGTCTATATGCATTATAAATTGATAAATTTTAGGGTTACAATAATTTTTTATTTTATTTCAGTAAATCTAAAATAGATCATAAGAAACTACAAATGTCCCTGATGCCTAGCATTTAATAAAGATAAATAAACAATCAATTACATTTAAGTGAAGAAGGGCACCTGCCAAGTAAGAGAGGAAGGGAGAGAGAAGAGTGGTGGCAGAGATAGCAGTCATAGAGACGAGAGGCACAACAACAACAACAACAACAACTAAGCCTTTTCCCATACTAGACGGGGTCGGCTACATGGATTCTTTGTTCCCACATATCCCTATCGTGTGTCATGTTAGCAATTAACTCAAAATAAGCTAGATCATTTTTTATTGTTTCTTTCCAACACTTTTGTGGTCGCCCTCTACCTCTTTTAATACTTTCCAAATTTAGTTTTTCTAACCTTCTTACATGTTCTTCTTTTTATCTTATTTCTCTATGTCCAAACAATCTTAAACGATATTCTCTCATTTTATCCTCTATTGGTACCACTCCTAATTTGTTTCTAATAACCTCATTATGTATATGGTCTTTCCTTGTATGACCACTCATCCATCTCAACATCTTCATTTCTGTCACAAACATCTTTTGTACATGTTGATGATTAACTGCCCAACACTCAGAACCATAAAACATGGCATGCCTAATTGTTGCTCTATAATATTCACCTTTTAACTTTAATGGTATCTTCTTATCACAAAGAATACCTGATGATCCTCTCCATTTTAACCAACCAACATTAATTCTATGCGTAACATCTCCATCAATTCTTCCATCACTCTCAAAAAGTGACCCTAGGTATTTAAAACTTTCCTTTTGAGGGATGCAATGTGTGCCAATTTTAATTTCTATATCCTCTGAGGTAACCAAATTATCAAACTTGCATTCTATATATTTTGTCTTTGTTCTACTAAGTCGGAGGCCTTTGCTTTCTAATGTTTCTCTCCATAGTTCCAATTTTCTATTAACTTTTTCCTTAGACTCCTCCACTAATGCAATGTCATCTGCAAATAACATACACCAAGGTATGTTTTGTTAACTCATCCATCAACATTATAAATAAGTATGGACTTAAAGTTGATCCTTGATGTAACCCAATATTAACTTTAAAGAAGTCTGTCATTCCTTCATGAGTCCTCACACATGTTTTTGCATCATACATATCTCTTATAAGGTTAATATATGTCAATGGGATACCTCTTTTTTCCAAAGTTCTCCAAAGAACTTCCCTCGGTACCCTATCATAAGCTTTTTCTAGATCAATAAATATCATGTGAAGGTCTATTTTTTTTGCTCTAAAATGTTTCATAAGACGTCTCAAAAGGTGAATCACTTCAATAATAGATCTGCCTGACATAAATCCAAATTGGTTCTCTGTTGTACTTGATACTTGTCTTAACCTATGTTCGATAATTCTTTCCCATAATTTCATAGTATGACTCATTAACTTGATACCTCGATAATTCACACAATTTTGAATGTCTCCCTTGTTCTTATATATGGGTATAAGTGTACTTGCTCTCCATTGTTCGGGCATCTTTTGGTTTTTTCATATTTCATTAAATAGTCTTGTGAGCAAGTGATTCCTATTTCTCCTTGTATTTTCCAAACTTCTATAGGAATATTATCTGGTCCTACCGATTTACCACCTTTCATATGTTTAAGAGCCTCTTTTACTTCATTCTTTTGAATACGTCAGTAGAAATTGTAGTTTATATACTTTTCTGATTTGACTAACTTTCCTAAGCTAATACTAACTTCTTTATTTTCATTAAAAAGATTATAAAAATAGTTTTTTCATCTATTTCTTATATCATCATTTGCCACTAGATTTTTTTCATCCTGGTCTTTGATGCATCTAACATAATTAAGATCTTTAGTTTTCTTATCTCTAGCCCTAGCTATCCTAAAAATATCTCTTTCACCCTCTTTTGAGTTGAGTTTTTTTATATAAGTCCTTCCAAATTTAAGCTTTTGCTTCACTCACGGTCTTTTTCGCTTCCTTCTTTGCTTTCTTATAAGCCTCTAAAGTTTCACTAGTTTTCTTAGCATAATATAATTTGTAACATGCCCTCTTTGCCTTGATTTTATTTTGTACTACTTAGTCCACCACCAAGCTTCTTTTTGTACCGGTACACCTCCCTTAGATACACCTAACACATCTTTCGCCATTTTACTAATATGTATAGCCATATTGTTCCACATATCACAGGGTGTACCAACATAATTCCAAACATCTCCTCGAAGGACTTTCTGTTTAAATATATATTTTTTCTCGCTTTTGAGGTTCCACCATTTAGTCTGAATAGCTCGATGCACTCTTTTCTTCTTTGTCCATATTTTTATTTGTAAATCCATAACTAAAAGTCGATGTTGGGTGGTTAAGCTTTCTCTTAGAATTACCTTGCAATCTTTACAACATGCTCTATCTTTTTTTCTACAAATAAGGTAATCAATTTGTGTTTGCGATAAGTCACTCTTAGAAGTAATTAAATGTTCAATCTCATTTTTTTGAAGATTGTATTGACTATAAAGAGATCAAATGCCATAGCAAAATTTAAAATCTCCCTACCTTGGAGGTGTCTGTGTGACATAGCTTACGCATTTTACACACTCTCTTCTTGTCTTTATACTTTGTGTATGTGCTTCCAATTGTGTGTGTTTTATCTAGAAAAAATAGTGGAGGTACCTGTACATACTCTATAGCAATGTTGTAAAAACCGTATCGGTGCCTGTATCGCACGGGCATCGATATGGCTGTATCGTACGGTACGATACGATACAACTTTTTTTTTAAATTCAAAAATTAAAATTAATGAACTCTTTTTTCTCCTTTAAGGACTTTCTGTTTAAATATATCTTTTTTCTCGCTTTTGAGGTTCCACCATTTAGTCCGAATAGCTCGATGCACTCTTTTCTTCTTTGTCCATTTTTTTATTTGTAAATCCATAACTAAAAGTCGATGTTGGGTGGTTAAGCTTTCTCTTGGAATTACCTTGCAATCTTTACAACATGCTCTATCTTTTTTTCTACAAATAAGGTAATCAATTTGTGTTTGCGATAAGCCACTCTTAGAAGTAATTAAATGTTCAATCTTATTTTTTTGAAGATTGTATTGACTATAAAGAGATCAAATGCCATAGCAAAATTTAAAATCTCCCTACCCTGGAGGTGTCTGTGTGACATAGCTTACGCATTTTACACACTTTCTTCTTGTCTTTATACTTTGTGCCTCCCTCTACCCACGGTGTGCTCCCTGTGGTTTGTGGCTTCTCTTTTGCCCCTTTCATTCTTGAACCGAGGCGACTCACGACTCAGGCACGATTGAGGACCACTCAAAACAAGGTATGTGCTTCCAATTATGTGTGTTTTATCTAGGAAAAATAGTGGAGGTACCTGTACATACTCTATATCAATGTTGTAAAAATCGTATCGGTGCCTGTATCGCACGGGCATCGATATGGCTGTATCGTACGGTACGATACGATATAATTTTTTTTTTAAATTCAAAAATTAAAATTAATGAACAAAACATGTATAACACAATGAAGAAGCATTTATACTATAACAAAAACATCTCCATAAAAAGGCTAAAAGCATCCATATTCCATAAATAATATAATTCCATATTCCATGAATCCATAATCCATGATTCCATATTCCATAATCCATAGAATCCTTAATCATAAAGGTTATAAGTTACAACTTATAAGTATAACTTAAAACAAATTAAAATCATCCACAACGTGGATCATAATCAACAAAAGCATTATAATCAATGTAGTCAGGATCACCACCATCATCATTATCATCTCCTCTCTCTTCTTCCTCCATAATAGGATCTACCCATCCAACTGCTTCCGCTTCATTTTTATTGTCTCCAGAGTCCTGCTTCGGCTTGGAGTGTCCTCCAATTTTAATCCTCTAAAATGATAGGGGGCTCCTCCTCTTCGACCCAATCATCAAGAATATCAACATTTTTGTAACTCAACGGGTCATATGGCACCTTCCTTGTCCTTCTTCCATCCTTTTGCATTTGCCTGTAAAGAAAGAAATATAATATTTAAATTATAAAGAATATCAAATGTAATATTGCTACATCAAGCATTCATTATTAATAAGATTAATAAAGAAGTCAAGAACTAGGCAATAACAAATAATATATATTTTCTAATTATTACCTTTGCATTAACTTCATGTTATAGGCAATGTATACCAAATCACGCAGTCGAGAATGCTCCAGCGTGTTTTGCTTTTTCGTGTTAATACGTTCGAAAAACTCTAATTCCTCTCGCACCCACTCGAACTACATATTTGACTCAATATACGTTGAGCAAACCTTGTCAAATTCGGTACATCTACACCGAAACAAGCCCACCATCCATCTTAAATAAAACACGATAATGATTAATAAGAAGCACATGAAGTCAATCAATTAATAACTTAAATGAATATCAATAAAAACACAATACCTGGTCCCATCTGGGAGTAGAGTTGGATTGCAATTGGCCTTCTAAAATCTCCAACACTATGTATATACTTGCTTTACCCTAAATGAATATTACAATGAGTAGATGAATCTTTAACAAGGTCAATTGCATTTAAGATACCCTTTTTCACTTCTTCATCCTTCAAAAAGTTAGGAGAAAATCGAATAGAAGGGTTAAGGAAATATGCAACAACATGCAAATCATTATGCATTTGGCGGTTCCAACATGCATAAATTATCTTTCAAACTTTCTTTAGAAGTGACCGCTTGCGGTCAAGGTTTGCTTGTATTTTCAATTTGGCCTTATCCATAGCATCATATATATAAGGCGTAGCAGGTCTATATTCACTATCTACCATCCTCATTACCTTAACTAAAGGTACAATTATCCTAAAAAAATTGCTCTAACTTTCTCAAAAATCAGTATTGAAAATAACATCTACCATAACAATCTCTTCCCTCTTTCTAGACCAACTAATAGAGCCCCATTCATCATATGCAAACAATTTTTTCAATGCATTTTTATGTATGACAAAACTTTGCACAATAATGACATTTGTATCAAATCTTGTTAATTAAGGCCTGATAAATTCTCTTCCAGTTCTATGAATTCGCATCAAATGCAATAAAGAATAAGTTATAAATAAACTTTGTAATATTTCTGCATGCATCTATAGTCCCTCTTATTTCATCCATTGCACTCAAATCTTCAAGCATTAAGTTTATGCAATGTGCAACACATGGAGTCCATACTAAGGATGAATGGTTTGCCTCAAGCATCTTACTAGCTGCTCTAAAATTTGCAGCATTATCAGTAATGAATTGAACAACATTTAAAACACCGACTTCCTTAACAACTTCCTCAAAAATAGGGAGTAAATTATCTATAATTTTATCAATATGGGAAAAGTCATATGATTTCAAAAATAATGTACATTTGGAACAATAGATTAGAAAATTTACCAAAGACCTACGCTGACCATCTGTCCAACCATCAGCCATAACAAAACATATTGTATCCTTCCATGACTTCCTAAATTAAGAACTCCATGCATTAACAATATCAATCCATTTATACAATAATGTGCCCCTCAAAGCATAATAGGTAGGGATTCTATACCCCGATCTCACACTCTTAATCGCATCCGCCATACTTTGAAAAGAAAATGAGTGTATAACATTGATAGGGAGGCAATTTTCATAAAAAAATTTAACTCACTTTAAATCTACTTTCTCGATTACCTCCTTTGAAGCCATAATTGATCTAATGCCAAGATGAGCTCCAGGAGTCGTACGTGGGGAAAAAAATAAAGGCATCTCACTAGGGCCACTACCTCCTATGGCTCCTCCTCTAGTACCCCTCGTAGGCATCAGGCGAGTAGGTGCTCTTGTAGTGGAACAAGAGACAACTCCACTGCTATTATCACCATAACCTACACCTTTTTTCTTTTCTCGCCTTCTCCTTCCCTCTTCAGCCATATCTTCTTTCATCTCAGCTGCACCATGGAATTAATCACCACCATGACCATAGTCACCATACATCTCCTTGAGTAGTAGCATCTTCAAATGGTTGAGACATATCCCAACTATCTATTTCTGCCATCTCTCACCCTTAATCTCTTCTTCTCCTTCGAAGCCTCCAATACCTACTCAATCTCATACTTCACTCTTTCGAGAACCCGAGGACATGCACTAACATCCTTCTTTGTTCTTGTAAGGTGATGTTTCATACGAGAAATACCACCATGTTTTACAACATTGCAAAACATACACTTGTTCACAAGCCTATTACCTTCATAAAGAGGAGTGCAATATTTCCAAGCTGAATCAACTCGATCGAAAGCCATTAAGACAAGAGTGGACAATAAATAAGAAGGAAAAGGCTTTTTAGAGGTTAAGAATCACAGAATCTTCAAAAACCCCAAAATTTTTAAGTGAAAAATCGGGTAGAATGACAAAGGAAAGATGTATGACACGGATTTTTATAACATTGTTCTATAGTGGGCCGTTGATTTCTCTAAGGCAAGTTCGAAAGGGCAACTTGGAAAGTTAAATTTTCTTTTCCTCATTATTGTTTGTTTGTGTTTTTCATACAGTTTATTTATAACAATCTTTGGATTTGTGGTAGAATTTGATTTGGGTATGTTTTCAATTGTTGCATATTAGTTATTTATGCATGTAATCTTATGGTGTATTCTAACAATCTTAGAGAAATCATTATTCATATTAAACATGTCTTTATTTGCTATCTTCTGATCGAAGGTCGATTTTACCGTGATGTCGGAAAAGTTTTTCGGTTCCCACTTTAAATACTGGTAACAATGAATGAAAATATGGTTAACCATGTTAGGGTTGCATATATATATATATATATATATATATATATATATATATATATAGCTATATTGTCTCCTACCCAATGATACTGACCCTAGATGGTTGGATAAAATCATAGTGGAAGGAGGACACTTTGTGTCACTGTTATATCTTATCAGAACTATCGAATGTACATTTTAATGCTTATAGTTTTTTTCCTTCTACGACAGTGAAAGATATGTGGGTTGCTTTGTTTTAAAAATATAATACTGAAGACCTCGGTTTTGAAAAGTATTCCGTGACCAAGTGCTTTAAGTATCAAATGATAGAAGGGAAATCTATGACTGAACATGCTTACGAGTTTCAATATGGTATGAGGGAAGCCGAGGAGTTTTTTGATAAATTTATTGTTATGTCTATCATTGAAAAATTTCTTAAGTCTTGAGAGGGTTTCAACTTAGATCTCAAGCATAAGAATTAAGAAGAATAAGATGACTCTTAATGACCTCATGGTAGACATAGCAAGAGAGGAAGAGCATAAAAGCCAAAAATTCATTATGCCTGTTGATAACACCCTTAGGATAAACCTGACGATCGAAAAGAAACAACCTAGGCCAAAATCTTGTTATGCATGTTGATAGCACCCATAGGATAAACTTGATGATTCAAAAGAAACAACCTAGTGATCCTAAGGAAAAACAACAAAGCACAAACCAAAAACCAAGATACAAAAGAAACCTAAAAACAAACCGTGTCAGTTTTGTGGTTAGGTTGAACATTGAGATAGGGATTGTCACTTAAAGAAAGCTAAGAAACCTACGATCGTTAAAGGAGCGATGGTCAACATGGTAACCATTGCACCTACGTCCAGTGACGGGTATCTTTCTCTTAAACCCTATATCCTTTCTATTTATCAGTACCTAAAAAAAAGCCAAGAAATCTACGACTGTTGGAAGAGCGATAGTCAACATGGTGACCACTACACAGACATATAGTGATGGGTATGTTTCTCTTAAACCCCATATCCTTTCTATTTATTTCATAGTATTGGATTATAGACATTGGGTTAATGTGTATGTTTGTGCTAACTAGTCTCTATTTATGTGTTATCAGGCTATTTGTGATAGAATTATGACCTTAGGGGATCATTCAACTGGTGGCGTTAAGGGTGAAGGGCGTGTGGACTTGAAGTTTCATTCGAAAAATGTTCTAACTCTTCAGGGAGCTAGGCATATTCTAAAAATTTGTCGGAATATCCTCACTGGTCCTATTTTAGTTCGGGAGGGGTTAAGGTTAGATTTTAAATGTTATAAAGTCGTAATTACATGACTTAATATAAGGTGTTTATTTTAGAAGGGTTATTTGTGTGATGTAGAGGATTTGTTTAAAACTCATGGACAATCAATTGTTATTTATTGTATAAATTTAATGATAATAAAACCTCTAGTTCTTCTGTGAATAATATTAAATCATATGATCTATGACATGCTAGGTTGGGTCATGTTAATTTTGATTCAATGAAAAGAATGATGAATCTTAATCTTATTTTCAAGATTGTCATAGAATAAAAAATACAAATATGGTATTTGTGTGCAAGCGAAATAACGTAGGAAACTTTTTAATACGGTTGATAGGAAATCCAAAATTTTGGATTTGGTGCATGTTTACATTTATGAATTCAATGGAATAACAACTAGAGATAATAAAAGATATTTTATCACGTTTATTGAAGATTGTAATATATAATGTTATATTTGCTTACTGAAGATGAAGCTTTATACAAATTTCAAGTCTTTAAAATGAAGCCCAAACCCAAACTGATAAGGTAATTAAACGATTAAAGTTTGATAGGGGAGAAGAGTATACCTAAAACCTCTTTCAAGAATATTGTCAAAATAATGGTATTGTTCATGAGGTTACTCCTCCATATTCTCCGCAGTCTAATGAGATAGTTCAACGAAAAAATACAATCCTATATGATATGGTGAATATTTTACTTTAATGTTCTAGGTTACCTATATTTGGAGGAAGCTTTAAATATGACTTGCCATACTCTAAATAGAATTCCTCATAAATATAAGGAAAAAAATAGCCTATTTGAGCTTTGTAAGAATCGAAAGACCAATCTCAAATATCTCAAAGTATAGGGTGTCCTGCAAAAGTACTAATTCCTTAACATAAGAAACAAAAATTAGGACCTAAAACAATTGATCTCATATTTTTAGATTATGTGGGGACAAACTATGTGTATAGATTCTTGGTCATTATAACTAATGCACATGGCATAGATGTCAACATAATTGTTGAGCTTCGTGATACTATATTTTTTGAGGATGTGTTTTTATGAAGACTAGAGTTTCCTAATGTGTATCTTCTAAAGATCTTGACCCTACTACTAGTTCCATTCGTGATCATATGGAAATGATGACAAATGTGGAGGGTGACGCTCAAACTGTTATTTTCATATCAAATAACTCTTATGAAATAACTAAACCAAGGAGAAATAGATATCCTAGAATATCAAAGGACTTTCAAAGTGATTTTGTTACTTTCAATATCGAGAATGGTTCTCTTACCTTCCAGTAGGATATAACCTCATCTGAGGTTAAGTTTAGAAAGTAAGTCGTTAATGATGAAATCCAGTTAATTCCTTCCAATGGTACTTGAGAATTGGTGGATTTGCCTCCTAATTGTTCTATTTTGGGTTGCAAATGAATTTTTAAGAATAAATTGAATGCGGACGAAACAATTAATAAGTAAAAGGCCAGGTTATTTGCTAAGGGATACACACAAAAGGAAGGAATAAATTATTTGGATACCTATTCTCCTGTTTCTCTAATGACCACAATCCAAGTGTTGGTAACAGAATAATGTATATGACCTCAAAATCAATGAGATGGATATGCTTTCCCTCATGGTGACCTTTGTGAAGAAATTTATATGAATGAGATTGATGTCAAGAGGGATTTGTGCCTCGTGAGAACAAGTCTAAGGTGTGTAAGCTTATTAAATCATTGTATGGTTTTAAACAAGTCCCTAAACAATGGAATGAAATATTTGATTTGTAATATTATCTTTTGGCTTTATTTCTAATGATTTTGATAGTTGTGTCTATTGCAAGTCAATCAATAATGCATTCATCATTCCGTGTGCTTATATGTAGATGATATACTATTGTTTGGTTCTGATATTAGAATAGTAAATAAGACTAAATTATTCTTGTGTAGTAAGTTTGAGATGAAAGATATGGGTGTAGTTGATGTAATTTTAGAGCTTAAAATCACAAGGTCTACTAATATTGTAGTAATCTCTCAGTCTCATTATGTTGAAAAAGTTTTAAAGAGATTTTGATATAAAAGCTGTAGACCTCTTAAGGCTCTATGATTCATCTAAGGCTTTTTATAAGAATCATAGTGATATTCATGTGTTTTAACTATGTTGTTCTTAAATTATTAGTTTTTTTTATGTATCTAACCAACTGAACATGACTGAATATTGCTTTTGCCGTGTGTAAGTTGAATAGATACATTAGTTGTCCAAATAGAACCCATTTGAAAGCTCTAGATAGTGTTTCGCTATATGAAGGAAATTATTTTCTTTAGACAGCATTACGGTAGACATCCTTATGCTCTTTAGTGATGCTAGTTGGATTGCGAAGAACTTTGCGAGTAGTGGGTCACTAGATATGTATTTCTTCTGGGTAGTGGCATTGTCACCTCTAAATCTAAGAAACAAAATATTTTAGTTCATTCTACTCTTAAGGCAAAATTATGTGCTTTAGATGAGAATGGATTCAAAGTTGAATGACGTAAGAAACTTATATCTTCTTTACCAACAGTAAAGAACTCTTCTTACAATTTTAGTATGTTGTGATAACATGACTATCATTGGTAAGATCAATAGTTCTAAGTACAATAAAAAGCAAAGAAGACACATCCAAGTCACATTAAAGTCGGTAAGGGGTCTTATGTTTTATGGAGTTATGCTGTAGATTTTTTTTGGATATAAAGATAACACAACCGATCCTTTGAATAAGAGTCTATTAGTAGTCCTTGTCGAGAAATCTAGGTTGGGGATGAGACTGAAACCTACAATTTATTGAAAAGCAGTGACAATATAACTTACGTGAATGGAGATCCCACGAAGTAGATTGAATATGGTAATAACAAGTTGTTGGGTGAATAAGATGATATTTTACGTGATACTTTTAGTATTTGTGTGTTTCCTGTAAACCTAAAGCGTGAAGATTGTAAGTTAAGGAAGAGATTATTCTCTAAATGGGATAGAGTCTTAAGAAAAGATGTTAGCAATACATCTTTTGAGATGCCTAACTAAATGATTGATATTGTGTGACCATTATAAGGGAATATTAGATAACTAAGGTAATGGTTTAAACTGGAAGGTATCATTATGGAAAGCATAATATGATGACTAGTTTGGTAGTGACTTTATGGAGATTATTGGATTTAATGTTAATTAAGGATGAGTTAATTAAACACATATGAATTAATAACATTTAATTCATGTTTAATATTCCTTAATATTCAATTAATGTATCATTGATATATGTGAAAGTCTTAAAGTGTAAAGTCACGTGTGAGGGATTTGTTCATGTGAAGACTAAGAGACAAAGTTTAATTTCATATTGAAGGATGAAACAAACACATATATCCTTTTATATAGTTGGTAGTGACATGCTAGACCACACATGCGCTCGCATCGGGCCTGGGCTTGGTCTTGGGCTTCGGTTTGGGTTTGAGATTGATTTTAGAATTGTCTTCACTCTCCAGTCTATCTTTTTGCACGAAAAAAGTTTTGATCTAACGGTTAAATGAATCTACGCAGGAAACGGTTACGGGACAAAGAGGTATGTAGGTTGGATTGGATCTGGGATACACCTTATTGTCTATAAATAAGGGATTAGCGTTCTCCTAATCCATATTTATGCATTTTACACACTCTCTCCTCCCGTCTCTGCTCTCTACGCTCCCCTCTGCTCATGGTGTACTCCCTACGGTTTGTGGTTGCTCTCTTGCCCCTTCCATTCTCCAACAGAGACGACTGAGGTGCAGTCGAGGACGACTTGAAGTAAGGTACTTGCTTTTAGTTGTGTGTGCGTTTTATTCTGGAAAAATAGTGAAGACACACATACATACTCTTTAGTGGAAAAATAGTCAAGGGCGACTCAAAGAAATAAGTTTCTTTTTCGAATTATTTTTTCCTTGTGTTTTCTGTTCATTTTGTTTATGACAATCTTTGAATATGTGGTTGTATGTGATTTGGGCATGTTTATGATTGTTGTTGTTATTTACGCATGTAATCCTATGATTTATTCTAACAGTTTTAATATTTTTCAGTTTGATTATATATTTCTATAGTTTTATACGTTAGATTTGTATGTATAGCACACAACTATTTTTCAGTGACCTCTCAACAATTTCTCCTCCTCTAGTTTACAACCAACAATTTCTCCTTACTATTTTTGAATTGATTAGATTGGTCAAACTGTTGCTGATTCGTTTAGTTCATCTCATAAGTTGTGGATTATATTGAAAGCCTATCCATATATAGATTGTTCCAATGAGCATAGGTTGTTGGTTATAATTTACTTGAAACGAATGTGATTGGAAGACTACAATGCTGTTGAAAGATTGTCGTTTCTTCATGTAAAATTTCATATAGCTTATCATTATACCATGTTTTAATGATGAATGGCAAACCGAGTGTAACGTCCCACAAGTGTCGACCAACATAACATAGGGCCCGTCCATGCCACGTGGTTGATACCAGTGAACCTTTAATAAATACGAAGGCGGAATAACCCATACAATCAAGACACGTCAAAAGTACATTTATTAATATATAGTTTAAGATCCAACAAGTCAGTGGTACAACATAAAAAAATTAAAAACTATAAGGAGCCCTATCAACTCCTACCATCTAGCAGCGGAAGACATAATCCTACTTCAACGTCCCACGTGCTCAGTGTCTCTGCTGGCTATAACATAAAAATATTTAAAATAAAACCTGAGCATCACAATATGCATGTGCTCATAGATGAATATTATCTCTCCACAAATAATCATACTAGAGACATGCATAATTTAAAATCAAGTAATGAGAATATATATATATATATATATATATATATATATATTATCTAACAAAACAATACCATTACCAAACATGCATGTATACTCTAATACTCATCAAAATATAACTTAATTTCGATGTCATAAACTCTATAGTATAACAACTCACTGTCACGCCGTAGGAGTTGCCCACACCATACTCTTGTCAAGCCATGTGACCTCCGACAATGCCCTCAGAGTGTCGGGCCCAAGATCTTAGTGCCTCATAAGAGCCCACCAAGTCCAGCCTCTCAGGTTCATGGGGCAAAAGTATCTGGATACCCCACTAATAGAATCATACATTCAACCATATAATCACAACAATATCTTCGGAGTCACATCCCATATCCATGATAACCTCTACTGGGCTATCTCTCAAGGTCCACATAAACACATCCCTATCCTCAACAATCACATATATTCGGTTATGTCAAAATAACCGGTTATGTCAAAATAACATATCCATATCAAAATCACACATTCAAATCAAGTATCAAATACGTTTTACTGTATATAAACTCTCTACTCTCGTGGATTAATTTCACTTATCCCCAACTCAGGCATGTCGTAACCGACATGAGTTGCCACAACAATATAAGTGCAAACTAGTTCAACCAACGAAGTAGCTAACACAACATAACACATCTTTGAGTTAGGACTATCCGATACGTCCATGTAAAACCAACGAGCTAACACTAATAGATATGTCCATCTATAATCCATCCACGTCCCATACCGTCGTGAAAGATAGATCCATACCTATTAAGTGATTTACTCACATATAAGCACACTCATGCCATGCACCCATATAGTCATCAAAGCATTTTAAAGACTATTTTGACAAGCCAACACATATATATCCATTTAAAAATATTAATAAACATTTCACAATCTCATGCATCATCGTAAGCAATTAAAACTACCTCTAGCACATAACCGAAAAGATAACACATCCACCTACCTTACGCCTCTACGCAAATCCAAATACAATAGCACTAACTCCCTTTTAATCACGATAATTTAATTCTTAAATCATGATAAAAATATAATATTATTATTCTACATTCAAATACAAACCCAACAGCTCAAACCACGTCGAAATAAGATCCAAAGCATCCTAAAAACCCAATCTATATCCATATAGTCCCATTTTGACCCAATAAAAGAGTCCAGATCGAAATATGTTTTTAAAACAGATCTCTATTCACCATAGACCCGAATCTGGACCCGAAACCTTGTCTTTGTAAGGACACTGTTTCGGTGTCCTATTCAATGTCATATGAATCTGACACGACATGACACTGCATACCAATTCAACCACATTCACCTGCCAACCATCGACTTGGTCGCCAAAACTGGCGGTTTTGGCCGGTTCCTTCAGTATAACGAATGTCAAACGATTTCCGGCGATTTTAACTTTAAATTAAACCGAATTTAGGCAATTTTTGTACCTTGGCCTCTTAGCATATCAATCCGGCCATTTTCCCCTTTTTCATCGTCCTTCTCTCTCTTTCTCACTGTTCCTCTCTTCTTTCTCTCTCTTTCTTCCTCACCGTGCATCTCTTCTTCTTTTTCTCTCTCTCTCTCTCTCTCTCACTTTATGTTGGCAGGAAGGCGGTTGTCGCCTTCCTTTCAGCTAAGCGGTGGCCATCGTGGCCACCACTGATCTTTACAGCAGATGGGAGCCAGTGGCTCCTGTGTGCTGCTCCACCACATCGGGTCCCATGTGGGATCCGATTGGATTGGATCAGGTCTGTTGGACCCAATCCGGTCCAGATCTCACAATGGGCTTGTTAATTCGGAAAGGAAAATGGATTCAAACATGTTACCTTATCCTTTTACGCAGGCCCCACTGCATATTATAGTATGTCCGTCGATCCTTTGGAATTGCTAAGGAAATGAAGATTGATGTTGGTTGGCTGTTGGTAGATGTAAGTCTGTCGATATTGATCCTCCTTCACAAATGTAGTTTATCAAAATTAATGCATATGGTATATGTTCATAATGAACCTATTTATGGGCAAGGTGAGGCGGCCTGCTCAACAAAATCCTAAAAAAACAAGTTCCAGAACACAATACAAGCACTTCAATTTGATGGAAGAATTATGTAGACCGCCCACCTCACCTGAATTTCACCTAACTCCAAAATACTTTCTATGCCCGCCACTGGTATATGCAGCTTTTATATTTTGGCAAAATCCACTAGTGTTTCTGCTGTTGTTTCAGTTACATGTGCTGCATGTAAATGACAATGATTTTGGTGTTTCAGTTCTGCAGCCAAGATTCGAAGTGAAGTCCTTTCTCCATTTCGCTCTGTTCGGATGTTCTTTTATATTGCTTTCATTGCTAGTGGTGCAGTTGGTGGACTGATTGCAACCACCCAACTAATTGCTGCTCTTACAAACCCTTTGAGAGCTGCTGAATTAGAGGAAATGCTGAAAGGTCTTGCTATCGACCTAGGAGCCGTTTCTTTATTTGCCTACCTTTACTCAAGGGAACTTAAAGCTAAGAATTTGCAAATAGCAAGGCTTACAAGAGAGGAGACCCTTGCAAGCCTGAAGCTGCGTGGGGATGGTAAAGTCGTCCTTGTCAGTGCGTTGAGAGGAATTGCAAGGATAGTCATACTTGCTGGGCCTGCTGCATTTATCTCGGAATCGTTCAGACTTAGTGAACCATATACTGATAAGCTTCTGGAACGAGGAGTAAGGGTTGTTCCCTTGACCACAGATAATGTCATGTTTGAATTTGATATGAGAGAAGATGATGAAGATTTGGCTCTTGTTCAGAAGAGGAAGAGACTGTGGCAGTTGCTCCCTGCTGATACTTCTGAATGGGCCAAGTAATACTGGGCGCCACTGAATTTTGAGTAATTATAATCTCTTGATTCATTTATTTGTGCGATGATTCATCTTCATGCCTGCAGATGGCTGGATGAACAGAAGAACCTGGCCAATGTCTCGAGAGACTCTCCCGTGTAAGAACATAGCTACACGTTTTCCTGGTTTCTCTACAAAATATCAGTAAACAAACCTCTCACATACTTGCTGAACTATATCCTAGATCGTTGCTGTCTTTGGGTGTGTCCTCTGACTTTATCATAGAAACTTCTGCCTCGATACCATTTTCTAAAACTTTATAGTTTTTTAATTCCTTTTGATACACTCTCTTATGCATTAAAAAAACTCCACCTATGTAAGGAATCACCCTTGCATGGCCGGTCCCAAGCCCAGAAAAAGGAGGAGGGTTGTGTTAGGCTTCCGACAGCCACCGTAAAACTTTGTCGGACTTAACATGGATTCTACAAAGAAAAACAAATAATCCATGTAGCTGACCCCATCTAGTATGGGAAAAGGCTTAGTTGTAGTAGTTATTAGTAGTGTTGCATTAAAATGAATGGATTCAGCTTTTAACCATTGAGTGCCTACCTATGGTTCTAACAAGTATAGATTTATTTTCTTACCCTCGCTCCACTCCAGACATTATGCATCTTACATATCTTGTTTACTTATGATGTGAAGCTATATTTCTCTACGCATGGATGGTCGTGTCCGTGGTAGCGGTGTTGGATACCCTCCTTGGAATGCTTTCGTGGCTCAGCTTCCACCAGTTAAGGGAATCTGGTCCAGTCTTCTTGATGGAATGGATGGTAGAGTCTAGGCTTTCCCTACATATGGAGAACAGGTTTGACAGATTCCATCTTTACCTCTTGTTATTATTTGTTTGATAGACTAGTATTTTGCATTCATCTTACAAAGCTTTCTGAAGGTGAGCCTTTCATTGTCTTCTTTATGCATCTAACGGTGCAATCCACTGGTAGGTAATGTTTATTGCTTGTGGTTTGTTGCAATTGTACTTGTCGATAGTGGTTATGAAACATTCAAGAAAAGATGGGACTGGTAGCAGTGTAGATGTTCCCGTGTTATTGAAGAAAAGGACATGATAATACGTGACATGCTTCTTTAGAGTGTTTTGTGGCACGAGACATTCAGGGAAAACAGATTGGTTTTGTAGCCATGTGTACTGATATTCCTAATATACCTGAGAGAAAAGGTGCAACTGTGTGTGTCACATGGGCATGGGTGTACACCAACATGTGTGTGGGTGCAGGAAACAGTAATTTTAAAAATCATGTCCGTAGGACACCAATATATATGTGTGTGTGTGCATATATATATACACACACACACACATGTGTAGCTAGGTAGATAAATATATGAGATGCATATGTATAATTGATGGAATCTCAAGAAACTAAAGGAAAACTCAGTTTTGAAGTCACAAGTTATTATTACTAATAAACTTGGTAATCAGTCACTACCCTATGCAATTTTCTAGTGATATAGTAGTATATCTTCTCTAAGTTAAAATTTTAGTTAAATAATATCTAAAATAGTTACTGTTGCGTCACATGCTGGAAGTTCGAGTTTTGGGTTTCGACGTATCCGACATGGGTGTAACATCCTGAGCGTTTCTATGACATAGGTAATATGCTTTGAAGAGTTTGTTGTCACTAGGTTTAGGTTACAAAGGGTTTGGAGAAACTACACTTTTGAACGAAGAGTGGTCCTAACTACCCAAGAATTAGAGTTAACCACAGAGATGTTGCTACTAGCCTGTACTGTTGTCAAGGGTAGGGGTGTTCAAGGAACCAAGAAAAACTGAACTAAACTGACGGTTCAGTTCGGTTCCATTAGGTTTGATGCTTGGTTTGGTTCAATTCAATAAAATAGTTGTGGTTAGGTCTGCGATACAACGATACTGTTGTCAAGGGTAGGGGTGTTCAAGGAACCAAGAAAAAATGAACCAAACTGACGGTTCAGTTTGGTTCCATTAGGTTTGATGCTTGGTTTGGTTCAATTCAATAAAATAGTTGTGGTTAGGTCTGCGATACAACGATTGGAACCGAACTAAACGATCACAGACACACATACATACATACATATATATATACATACATACATATATATATACATACATATATATATATATATATACATACGTATATATATATATACATATATATATATACATACATATATATATATACATATATATATATATGTATATATATATATATATGTATGTATATATATATATGTATAACCTCATAAAATCCTAACGATAGATCAGTATGAGTGCTAGGAACACATTCTTTTATCATTAGCACATGGTATAACTTGCTTAGTTTATCTATCATGAAATAATTTGGATCATATTGATTATTTATCATACAATATAAGTGTCGTGTATTAGCATAATATTGAAATGTACAGAACCGTGGTTGAGAAACAATTCTTCAAAAATAAAAACCAATCATATTGGTTTGGTTTGAGGCAAGAACCAAACCAAACCGGACCACAAACAACCCTAGTTAGGGGGCACGTTTTGGATGTGTTTGATAGAAACTAGGTTCTGAGAAGACTAAATTTGTTGGCCAAAAGCTTACTAAAATGCTTAATCTTTCTCCATCACCAACCACATGTATGTGTTCTTGCAACTCTTGCTTTATTTATCAGTCTGTCATTGATTTTGATTACTCCTACTTTAGCTATGTAAGTTGGTGAATTGCATCCGGGGTGAGCTCGCTGTCACGATCTGTCCATGCGAAGTGCATTAACTGGTTGGACTAGCGATTTCTTTTCCTGGGTCAGGTCAGCTTTGTCTTCTGGTTTTAATGGCTTTGGATATCCTTCTAAAGAACTGTGGTGTTGAAGCATTTCTTCCAACATGAGCTCATCATATATGAGCTCGCATGGTGTATTGCACAGTAGTAGGGCATTGTCCCCTCTTACAGGTCAGGGCTTCGATCATCGGCTGTATCGGGGAAGGGTCTTCCTAACCCCAGCTTACCTTTGTAAAGAGGATCTTTTATTCTTTGGTGCAAGTATTATTGCATTCTGCTCATGGTTAGCATGGGATACTTGCAGATTCTTGATTTCTTTCAATATACCCTACTTTCCAGTTCTGATACTGAAGGCAACTATTCTTCCATGACCATGATTTATGGCACATTCATACATATCCATGAGGATGCAAGTATACATGGCCGGTTCCTAACTGGCCTGACGGTTCCAATCAAAACTGAACCAGGCTGTAACCGGTTGAACTTGAATCTGGGGACCATCCTGTTTGGTTCTGGTTTTGTTTTTTATAAAATCAGAACCGGCAGTTTCAAGCAGTTGGTTCTAATATTTTAAAATTATTTATTTAATTTGTAAATTTTTTAAATGATTTTACCGTTCTAGAACCGAACCCAAAATCGGTTCTGAATCAGTTTGGTTACGGTTCTAAATTAAACCAGTCATGTCTATCTTGCGCACATGGTCCACCAACATTTGGTTGGGTTATTGGTTTGGCACTTGTTCCCTATTAGCAAGTTCTCGAGAGGGAGTCTTGTGGATGGAGCAAAACGGTGCTGGGAGAGCTTTACCTATAGTGGGCCGAGCTGGCTTAGTTGAGGTCCTTTGGGTTTTGGGATACCGATGGTGTATTTTGCCAAAAAAAAGAAGACATCAGCACATGACCCAGTTACTAGTTACTTTTATAGGTAAGTCGGCTTGTTTTTTTTTTTTACAAGAGGAGGCCGAAGCCTAACACACACCCACACATGCACCCTTTGGGAATCGAACTCCCCACCAGCACAAATGACGCTATAATGCCTTGTCGTTGATCTAACTCTCTTGGGTGTGGCTTGGGGTTCTTGTTGGGCAAACTATGGACACCTTCTGTTTTAGGTTGCTTCATGTTTGCCTATGTGAGGGTTTTGCCCTCTTATAATCGATCTCAAGCTTGAAAGGAGGAGAGCGGTTGCATTGGTTGCTGACAAACAACATAGAACTCAAATGGATCATTTGTCATGGATCCTATAAACCTTTTGAGAATATTAGGGGGGCCCACATTGGTTTTATCAATGCAATATGGGGCTCATATGCATGTAAAATGTAAGGGCTACTTACATCACAATTTTTAATGTAGTAAATAAATTGTATTGATGGTTCACATGTAGGTTCAAATAGTTAAGAGGCTAGCCTTGCTATATTGGCACGTGGATACAAGACGTATTCTTGCATTTTTAGCATGATAAACTTGTACTCTTAATACAGTTGCTAAATATTGTCTGATTTGATCGAATTGTGGCAGTGTGTGTGTGTGTGTGTGTGTGTGTGTGAGAGAGAGAGAGAGAGAGAGAGAGAGAGAGAGAGAGAGAGAGAGAGAGAGAGAGAGAGAGAGGGAGACCTTGTTGAACCGGACCACCAGAAGACTGATCCTGAAACCAATCCAAATAAAAGACCGTCACTTCTAGTTAAGATACAGGTTCTTGCTGAACTTCTGGTGAATCTCCTCAATTAAATATAATCCAAACACGGTTGGGTAGTATGCCAGTGTGTGTAGACCTGTTTGGTTCCACTTCTACCAGAACCTAGAAATGGAACCCAACCAGTCCAGTTTTGGTTCTGCCAGTTTCGGTTCTATTTCTAAACTGAGTTTATGTTCAGGTTGGTTTCAATTCTATTTTCAAAATTAAGGTGGGATTTCAAAGTTGGAACCAAAAGTATATGGAATCGCCAGTTTTGGTTCCAGATTATGTTTTCAATAGGTAGAACCAGAACTGAACCATAGCGGCCTTTCATTCTAGCCAGTTGTGCAGGCAGTTCGGTTCCGGTTGAGCCTATCAGGCTGGCCTGAAACCAAACAAATCTAACAATATCCTTGGATGCTTATATGAGGGCATACCACAAAAGGAACACTAGCTCACATGAATAGGGATCAACTTCCAAGTTGAAGGTCATGAGTATACCCTTCCGGGGAATGCATGTCACTTCGGCCTCTCAATTGTACCAAAAGATGAGCAATATATGGAGGTTATTTAAGGATTTTGTGAAAAGTTATACACATGGATGGATAATCTTAGTAATTTATTTGTTTTCAAGAGTAAATTTTATATTGTTTTTTAGGAGTGGGAATGAGGCGGGTCGGGTACTTATACCTGCCCCCAACCCAAACCTTAATGGGGTAGGCATGGGTTTGGGTTTATTTTACCCGGAAGGTACAAGGTAAAAATGGTATGTATATAGAGAGAGGGAGAGAGGTGAATACTCAAACTTGATTCATGCTCAAATCAGGTTTAACATCTTAAATGTTTGATCTTTGAGATAAATGGTTGAGGTTATAAGCACTTCGCATTTAATGCACATGAAAATCTCCACGATTGATCATGGTACTCAAACGGTAGAAATACTTGCGTAAATTTGAGCGCAAATGCTAATTGAGTGTTTATGTCTACAACTCTTTTTTCTCTCTCTTTATAAAAGAGCATCTCACAATATCTTTCGATGCATAACCTTATATAAACATTTTCGACATTTGAGATCAATTGTCAAAATTTGAATTAAAAATATCATTGTACTATAAAATCAATATATGGTCTTTATTAAATATAAAATAATTCAAATTTCTATTGTTGCTTTCAAAGATGAAATGATGATGCTTATCAAAGATTATGTATTAAAAAATATTATGTATTGAGAACTCCTTCTATATATATCTATTTATATACACACTTATATATATATATATATATGTATCTAAACGTCAAGTACAGGAGATATTTTATCCCCATACTCAAACCCGAATCTGATTGGGTCAGGTATTCCCTGCCCCAATCGAGTTGGTCGGATCGAGGCCCGGGTCAATATTGCCACCTCTACATTTTTCAAACCAAACCAAGTAAACGAGCGACTCCTACTTGTTAATTGTTGAGTAGCCGAAACCCCTTCAAAAGAACGTGTCGTTACGTGTCACCGTGAAGGATTTCACCTTTGCTCGCGTGTCCCAGTCGGTGGCGTGACGAACATGTAGACCTTTTTCCATACTTGTGACCTTTCTCCTACAAATTTCCCGCTTTTCCTCCCCGCGCAAGAATTACACCGTATAAATTCGCCGGTGCCACTCCTTATCCGTTGTTTCACCCCTTTCTCTCTGTCTCTCTCATGGCGTCTTCTCTCCGTCCTCTCACTTCTCACCAACTCCTTCACTTCCCCCAACACCAACCTTATCCGAGCCGTCCGTGCTTCCATCCGACGATGATAGCCCGTGCGGCGAGCGGCGTGGAGATGAGCACGAAGAAGAAAGGGAGGAAGAAGAGAGAAAGCGCGGTGAAGGAGGACGATTCCGCCGCCGGTTCCGACGAGCGTCGTCTGCGGTTCGTATTCATGGAGGAATTGATGCAGAGAGCTCGGAGTGCCGACGCTGCCGGTACGAACGCCGTTCTCTATGATATGATTGCCGCCGGGTTGGCCCCCGGCCCGCACTCTTTCCATGGACTCGTGGTCTCGCAGGTGCTCGCTGGAGATGAATACGGAGCGGTAATATTGAGATATTGTTCGACTCTAGGCTTTTGATTTCTGCTATTTCTTTCGAGTGATGTCGTAGAATGCTCGAATTGTATACTGAACGTGAATTGAACGCAATGCTGCTCGATGATTGTTCTCCCGTTCTTTTGATGAATCCGAGCGGTACATTTTATTTTATTGGATTTAGGGTTTTGTTTGATCTGGTTTTGTATGTTCAACGGGAAGTCGACGTAATGCTGATCAATGAGCGTTTTCGTTACTTCTTTTGCCCTGGGCGAGAGATGGGAAGTTCCTTTCCCCGATGACGTTTTGAAATGTTCGAGAGGGAGAAAGTGGTTCTTTTCCTCCTCGTTTTGTAATATTTGAGATATTTGACGTGGATAGATGGAGAGAGCGTAATTGTCACGTCCTGCTTTTTCTCTATGGACTGTTGTAACATTGAGATATTTTATCCCTTTCGTTGTGTATTTCTGTTTAGATCTGGACGTGTCTTTTAGGTTTCCTTTTTGGATGTACAAAGAGAGGATCAAATCCCAACCGAGGCAAAGAGCTGGCTCATATTTTTATCTCTTCGACTGTTCCATATTGGACCCTGTGTACTGCATGAACACGAGCAACTTGGTGTCTTTTCCGAACGACAATCCCCGTGAAGGCGTGAAGTTCTGAATTGTTATTTTGTTCTTTATACAAAAGCAGTCCTAAATCCTAATTGTGTAGAACTTGTCTTTTTTTGAAGTTCTAGGTCTTAATTCCCATTCCTCTTTCCCTCTGACAGGACAATTTGGTGTTTTTTTGGTTCCTACACCAAGTCAATCTTTCAGCATGTTTTATTGTTCCAGTTGGTCAAGGAAGTGCCTTTGTTTATTTTCCTTTTCAGAGAAGCTTTTCCTTTTGGCATATGTTAGAAGATTTTTTTAATGGAGATTTGTTGTCTACATGTTCACTTTTCTGCCCAGTGGTTACGATCAAGTACATGTTTAAAATTTAAATGGCATTTATGAGATGAAGTTTACCATAAATAGTAAAACATCTACTCATACTTTCAGAAGTATGAAACTCTTGCAGATGCAGTCACTGAGAAGGGAACTGAGTGCTGGCATCCTTCCTTTAAATCAAACTTTTGTTGCATTGATACGGATATTTGGATTGAGAGGTCATGCTATCCGGGGACAGGAAGTCCTTGCTGCTATGGAGAAGTTGAACTTTGATATTCGTCAACCCTGGCTGGTTCTTGTGGGTATGATCTTTTATTAGTCACTTCTGATTCTAGTTACTGGCTATGCTAATCGTATTCAGATTAGTTCTAGTCTAATTGTTAGTACTTGTTTCAGAGGAGCTAGTAAAAAACGGTTATCTTGAAGATGCGAACAAGGTCTTTCTCAAGGGTGCTCAAGGAGGGCTAAGAGCCACAGATGAAATATATGACCTCTTAATTGAAGAGGACTGTAAAGCTGGGGACCATTCTAATGCTTTGACTATCGCCTATGAAATGGAAGCTGCAGGAAGGATGGCTACAACATTCCATTTCAATTGCCTTCTCAGTGTACAGGTATACAATCTGGGTTTTGGTCAGAGTGGCATGCTTGTGATGTGCTCTTGCTTCTTTTCTCTAGCACATTTAGATTATAGGGTACAGTAAAAGAACATAAAATCTAGATTTTAGTGTATGACACAGTTTAGCACTTGTGTTTCTGTCTTTTTCATCAAGTGGTATACATGTTGCATTATGAAGAGCATAAACGGAATATTGTATTTTGAACATGTCTAAGTAATTTATTTGTACGATACCAAAGACATTAACTGATTCTTGTGTGAGACAGTTTTCTTCCGTCTACTTCATTTAGGGCTTGTATAGTTTTTTTGTAATCATGTTATACTTGATGATTGGACTTTTCTGATATAAAATCCAGTTGTGTTTTCTTGGGCGTTCAAAGCATGATTGTGTGGTTGATTTGCTGGATAACTGGAGAAACTGGGAACAAGTGCATGGTTTCTCCTTTCTGAATCCCTATATGTATATATGCTTCTTACATGTATGTTTACATGTATCTGTTCATATAGATGCATCTTACCTCATATATGTGTGTGCTCGTGTCTGTGTGGCTAGTATTTCGTGACTTTCGTCTCTATGACTCATAGGTTCAAGTCCAAAATTGACCTTAGAGATGCATTTCGGATGATTAATTTTGTGCAAAATGCATTTTGCATCAATGATTTTATTGGTCATCATATTCTTGACAGTTCTTAAAAAACTTATTTTACTTTTGAATATGCGATTGGACATGTTTTTTTGACCAACTAGACTATATGAATTCAATTTCTTAAAATCTTCTTGTTTTCCTTACATTGTGTTGATTAGGTTTTATAAGCCCAAGAAACAATGACCTGTGATGCACGAAAATGGCATGGAATGGCTGCTTCTCGTGGCAAAAGTACTGAAACCTGAAACACATCTGAAACATGTACAAGATCTTTCAGTCACTTTTCATACTTAATATAAGAAAAACGGTAATCACATACAGAAGTCTACACATAGTCTAGCTGGTCATGCTCACAAAGTGCATGCATCCAGTGTACTTAACTGGATGAGAAGAGGTTCAAAGTCACACCATATCTTCTTGTTTTCTAGCACTTTTTTATTATTTAATGCAAAGGAAAGCAAAAGATGTATTCTGGTTGCCATTGCACTTCACTACCCAATTCTGATTATTGTCAGCTTTCTTTGAAACCCTTACCAGTTTGTTTTTATCTCCAACTGCACGATCATCTATGTGCAGCTTCTGTACAATATATCTTACAGCTTGCTACTTTATTAGAGCGCTTAATATATTTTACCTTCCTGCCTTTCTATATTAATTCCCTTGAATGTATTGTGTAGGCAACATGTGGCATTCCTGAAATAGCATATGCAACATTTGAAAACATGGAATATGGAGAAGGTTTGAATTTCTGTCTACTTAAGATTAAGTTTGATTATGTGCTTTTGTTGTTAAATAAAAAATTCCTTGATTTAAACTGTGGGGCTTTTGTGCATTTTGCCTGATGAAATATTTATATTTAAATATAATACCAACACCACAAAAGTGACAATCCAATATTTCAATCTCTACTTGAAACTCTGTATATATGGTTTTAAGGGTTCCAAATGAGGAAAAATCTGCATCTGTGACATAAACTATGTGATATGGAAGTCTTAAGATGATCATATTCAGGCGCATGTACTGGAGGGGACATGTACGGTGTATCATTAGTTCATTACTATGAAAATAAAGAACTTTTAGATTTTAAAAGATTCACATATTTCAAACCGAGGTTCCACTTTTGTGAGTTGGAAAGTGTTTCCTCTACTAATGAGGAGTAAGCTCCAACCAAATGCCTTGGGAGCTGGTTTATCTGTATGTTTTGTGTTTTCCTTTGATTACGTGGCAAGATTGAGCATAAAAGTAAAAGCCAGTATCATAAGTTATGAAGCATATAAGAACATCTAATATGTGGAATGTTACGGAATCTGGGTGTAAAGTTAAAACTAAATCAAGGAGAAGTAAGAAAGTACCTGAAGTCTCTATCTTCCCTATGACTTGCAATCTTGATGGTGTCTACTGATGTTTTGGTTGAGCTCAGATCCCAACTGGGGTGGTTATCTTTGACTTTAGCATGGCGTCATCTTTTTAAAGTCAGACTAAGTTAGAGCTTAAGTAGAATTCTGTAGAGTTTCAATCATACTTGCTAGGAGGATACAGAGTCTGCACATCGTCAGGCAGCAACCCACCTATGCTGGATGCAATTTGCTTGGCAGACCTTCTCTTAGAATATGCAAGGAAATCTGAGGTTAGTACTACAGGTTTCTGCTAGCTGAGGTTTTGCCAGGCTGGATATATCATCATGTTGGGGAGTTCTGTTGGGGTATGAGATGAGGTTAGTTTGGTGAACTGTTTATCAGGTTAAGCTTAAATGGGCCTGGTGTAAGCTGGCTTGGCTGACTGAGGAAGTGACCGTCTGGCTTTAGATCACTTAGATCTTGTCAGACCCTAAAGTCTGAGAGATGGACTTGGAGATATTGGAAAGTTGAGGGAAACATAAGAAGTGTTGAAAAGAAGGTGACTTACCAAAAGCTTGAGTTTCATGCTTCCTACCTATATAGAAGCAAGTTTCCGACTTCTGTGGATATCTTTTGGTAACCACATGTGTTGATTTATTTGGTAACCATACAACAACAACAACAACAACTAAGCCTTTTCCCATACTAGACAGGGTCGGCTACATGGATTCTTTGTTTCCATAGATCCCTATCATGTGCCATGTTAGCAGTTAACTCACAATAAGCTAGATCATTCTTTATTATTTCTTTCCAACACTTTTGTGGTCATCCTCTAGCTCTTTTAATACTTTCCAAATTTAGTTTTTCATACCTTCTTACAGGTTCCTCTTTTGATCTTCTTTCTATATGTCCAAACCATCTTAAACGATATTATCTAATTTTATCCTCTATTGGCACCACTCCTAATTTGTTTCTGATAACCTCATTATGTATACGGTCTTTTCTTGTATGACCACTCATCCATCTGAACATCTTCATTTCTATTGCATACATCTTTTGTACATGTTGATAATTAATTGCCCATCACTCACAACCATAAAACATGGCAGGCCTAATTGCTGCTCTATAATATTTACCTTTTAACTTTAATGGTATCTTCTTATCACAAAGAATACCTAATGCTCCTCTCCATTTTAACCAACCAGCATTAATTCTATGCGTAACATCTCCATCAATTCTTTCATTACTCTCAAAAATTGACTCTAGGTATTTAAAACTTTCCTTTTGGGAGATGCAATGTGTTCCAATTTTAATTTTTATGTCCTCTGAGGTAACCAAATGATCAAACTTACATTCCATATATTCTGTCTTTGTTCTACTAAGTCGGAGGCCTTTGCTTTCTAATGTTTCTCTCCATAGTTCCAATTTTCTATTAACTTTTTCCTTAGTCTCCTCCACTAAAACAATGTCATCTGCAAATAGCATACACCAAGGTACTTCATCTTGAATATGTTTTGTTAACTCATCAATCACCATTATAAATAAATATGGACTTAAAGTTGATTCTTGATGTAACCCAATATTAACTTCAAAGAAGTTTGTCATTCCTTCATGAGTCCTCACACATGTTTTTGTACCATCATAGATGTCTCTAATAAGGTTAATGTATGTCAATGAGATACCTCTTTTTACTAAAGTTCTCCAAAGAACCTCCCTCGGTACCCTATCATAAGCTTTTTCTAGATCAATAAATATCATGTGAAGGTCTTTCTCTTTTACTCTAAAATGTTCCATAAGACGTCTCAAAAGGTGAATCGCTTCAACAGTAGATCTGCCTGACATGAATCTAAATTGGTTCTGTGTTGTACTTGATACTTGTCTTAACCTACGTTCGATAATTCTTTCCCATAATTTCATAGTATGGCTCATTAACTTGATACCTTGATAATTCGCACAATTTTGAATGTCTCCCTTGTTCTTATATGTGGGTATAAGTGTACTTGCTCTCCATTCCTCGGGTATCTTTTGGTTTTTCCATATTTCATTAAATAATCTTGTGAGCCAAGTGATTCCTATTTCTCCTAGTATTTTCCAAACTTCTATATGAATATTATCCGGTCCTACCGATTTACCACCCTTCATATGTTTAAAAGCCTCTTTGACTTCATTCTTTTGAATACGTTGGTAGAAATTATGGTTTATATACTTTTTTGATTTGGCTAACTCTCCTAAGCTAAGACTAACATCTTTATTTTCATTAAAAAGCTTATAAAAATAGTTTTTCCATCTATTTCTTATATCATCATTTGCCACTAGAATTTTTACATCCTCGTCTTTGATGCATCTAACATAATTAAGATTTTTTGTTTTCTTATCTCTAGCCCTAGCTATCCTAAAAATATCTCTTTCACCCTCTTTTGAGTTGAGTTTTTTATATAAATCCTCTCAAATTTTAGCTTTTGCTTCACTCACGGCCTTTTTCGCTTCCTTCTTTGCTTTCTTATAAGCCTCTAAAGTTTCATTAGTTTTCTTAGCATAATGTAATTTGTAGCATGTCTTCTTTGCCTTATTTTATTTTGCACTACTTCACTCCACCACCAAGCTTCTTTTTGTGCTGGTACACCTCCTTTAGATACACCTAACACATCTTTTGCCACTTTCATAATATGTATAGCCATATTGTTCCACATATCATAGGATATACCAACATAATTCCAAACATCTCCTTGAAGAACTTTTTGTTTAAATATATCTTTTTTCTCGCTTTTGAGGTTCCACCATTTAGTCCGAATAGCTCGATGCACTCTTTTCTTCTTTGTCCATTTTTTTATTTGTAAATCCATAACTAAAAGTCGATGTTGGTTGGTTAAGCTTTTTCCTGGAATTACCTTGCAATCTTTACAACACGCTCTATCTTTTTTCTATAAATAAAGTAATCAATTTGTGTTTGTGATAAGCCACTCTTATAAGTAATTAAATGTTCATCTCGTTTTTTGAAGATCATATTGACTATAAAGAGATCAAATGCCGTAGCGAAATTTAAAACTTCCCTACCTTCCTCATTTATATCCCCAAAACCAAAGTTTCCATGAATCCCTTGATATCCTAATGCTTCTTTACCAACATGTCCATTTAAGTCTCCTCCTAAACAAATCATCTCCCTTTGTGGAATCTTTTAAATCACCTTATCTAACTCTTCTCAAAAAGCTGTCTTTATACTATCTTCTAGTCCTACTTGGGGTGCGTAAGCACAAACTATATTCAAAACCTTTGATCCTAACACTAATTTCAACGTTATGATTCGGTCACCATATCGTTGTATGTCTACTACACTCTCCTTTAAATCTTTATTTATGATAATACCAACTCCGTTTCGGGCCTTTTCTTTACCTGAGTACCATAATTTAAAACCTGTATCCTATATCTCCTTTGCTTTTTCTCCAACCCATTTTGTCTCGTGTAAACATAGAATATGAATCTTTCTTCGCATCATAGTATCTACCACCTCCATTAGCTTACCAGATAATGTTCCGATATTCCAAGAACGAATACAAATCTTATTATCTAGGACTAGCTTCCTTACCCGCGCATCCGTCAATATTCAAAATGTGGATACCCTCACTCTAATTTATTCACTGCATTCGGGTAGTAATGTAGCGAAACTAACTTCTTTACCACACCCATTGATGATGTGGGAACCCTCTCCGCAATTGATTCACTACATTCGGGCGAAAATGTATTGACCCTTACTTACTTATTACTGCATTCGGGCTCTGCAGCACGTCGCTATGCGAGGATGTCCAAAAGCAATGCTCATAATTTTTGTAATCCATATTATAAAAATTCGACGAAGTTTTACGCTGGCTGTCGGAAGCCTAACACAACCCTCTTCCTTTATCCGGGATTGGGACCGACATTGCAAGTGTGATCCCTTACATGGGCGGAGTTATTTATTTGGTAACCATGTGTTAATTTATTTGGATGTAGTAGCTGGACACACTCCAACTAATGATCTACTTCAAATGGATGTGGGACGAATTGTATGGGTTGGAATAGCAAAGCAATCATGTCAAGTTAAATATGAATGTAGCTTGGTTGGTCAGTAATGAGGTTGTACACAAGTTTCCTTGCATCCAAACTGAGAAGATGCATAGAGTTGGTGATGTTAGCCAGTTGCCATCTCTGGTCAGATGGATTTTGATCCTTGTTTGGATCTGTAAGAAGTCCTAAGCCGAAGAAAGCTGATAAAGTGGCTGAATCAATGTTGATGCGTTTCTCTTAGCTGGGTGTGTCTTGGTAGCCTAGGTCCATGCAAGACAGTGTAGCGTGTTATGAGATTAACTTATCTGTCTTATCGATGTCTTGTTGGAGAGTTAATGTTTTGAACTTCAAAAGATTTTTAAGTTCTAAGCTGGATTCCACTTTTCAATGTACTTAGTGTTGTTTTGAAGCAGTTTTGTCAGATCAAGTACCTCGGTGACATCAACAATTCACTGTTATTTGTCTGAAAGATTGATGCTTTTGTTTTCTTGTAGATATTAAAATTCCTTGGTGAGAAATGGACTTTGTTACCTAGAGCTGGTGATTCCCCTTTAATGAGAGGTCCTTTGGGCTTTTGTGTAGGGAATTCAAACTGTTTTGGCTATAAAGTTGAATTGTGGTGTTGGATTTCGGTGCTCTGATCTTTGAAAGCTATAATTTTCCAACCATATGTATATGAGAGAAAGCCAAATTGCCCTTGCCTCCACCACCTTGTCATGTGCTATCCCCTATCTATGCCATTTGTTTGAGATCAGCTCAGGAAAAGAATTGTTAGAATGCACATGAAGTGTTTTATATAAATGTTCTCACTACTCTGTTCCTAGTGCTCTCTTTCTCATCACTGTCATCATCATTGTCGTAGAAGGCTGTCTCTTTCTACTTGGATAATCTCTCTCTCTCTCTCTCTCTCAATTTTCCTTTGGCTTTGGCAGACTACATGAAACCCGATACAGAGAGTTACAATTTGGTAATTCAAGCTTATACAAGGGCTGAATCCTACGACAGGTTCTTTTTCCTTCTCCTTTCCTTCTTTCTTTGAATTTTCACCTAGTAATATCTTACTGTAGTCACTACTTTTGAGGAGTCTCTCCCCTGCAGATGTTGTTTTAAAACTGTACCAACCCATCATCCTAGTCTCCTAGATATTACATATATTTATTTTCAAAACAAATTGCAAGTACTTGTTGACAGTAGTTCTGGAGAACAACGTTTAGGAGGTCATTTGTACATTTAGTAAAGGAAGTGAGATGATCTTATTTTTATCTTTTATACCATTTTTTTATAGGTTTGAGAAGTAATTTGAGTTTACAGTCTGATCTACAAGTATTATAATTGCAAATCATATTGTTTATCACATTGCGAGTTAGAGGCCTGTATTTTATGGATCATACGCAAACGTCAAATGATTCACTGTCATATTCTTTTTCTGGAGATAAGAAAACTCCTTATGTGTGACTTCTACACACTTCCAAAAGTTTGTGGAGAAAATATGTAGCCTTGTTTTGCATATTTTGAGCTTGTTTTAGTTGATTTTCTGCATATATTATGGGGATTTGATGATTTTCTTTTAGTCGACAATTTTACACCGAAGATAGTGATGATGCAAACAACAACAACTAAGCCTTTTCCCATACTGGACGGGGTCGGCTACATGAATTCTTTGTTTCCACAGATCCCTATCGTGTGCCATGTTAGTAGTTAACTCACAATAAGCTAGATCATTCTTTATTGTTTCTTTCCAACACTTTTGTGGATGTCCTTTAGCTCTTTTAATACTTTCCAAATTTAGTTTTTCATACCTTCTTACATGTTCTTCTTTTTATATTCTTTCTATTATATGTCCAAACCATCTTAAACGATATTCTCTCATTTCATCCTCTATTGGTGTCACTTAAAGTTGTTCGTTGATGTAACCCAATATTAACTTCAAAGAAGCTTGTCATTCCTTCATGAGTCCTCACACATGTTTTTGCACCATCATACATGTCTCTTATAAGGTTAATGTATGTCAATGGGATACCTCTTTTTTCCAAAGTTCTCCAAAGAACCTCCCTCGGTACCCTATCATAAGCTTTTTCTAAATCAATAAATACCATGTGAAGGTCTTTCTTTTTTGTTCTAAAATGTTCTATAAGACGTCTCAAAAGGTGAATCGCTTCAATAGTAGATCTGTCTGGCACGAATCCAAATTGGTTCTCTGTTGTACTTGATACTTGTCTTAACCTACATTCGATAATTCTTTCTCATAATTTCATAGTATGGCTCATTAACTTGATACCTCGATAATTCGCACAATTCTTAATATCTCCCTTGTTCTTATATATGGGTATAAGCGTACTTGCTCTCCATTCCTCGGGTATCTTTTGGTTTTTCCATATTTCATTAAATAGTCTTGTGAGCCAAGTGATTCCTATTTCTCCTAGTATTTTCTAAACTTCTATAGGAATATTATCTGGTCCTACCGATTTATCACCCTTCATATGTTTAAGGGCCTTTTGACTTCATTCTTTTGAATACGTCGGTAGAAATTGTGGTTTATATACTTTTCTGATTTGGCTAACTCTCCTAAGCTAATACTAACATCTTTATTTTCATTAAAAAGCTTATAAAAATAGTTTTTCCATCCATTTCTTATATCATCATTTGCCACTAGAATTTTTTCATCCTCGTCTTTGATGTATCTAACATAATTAAGATTTTTAGTTTTCTTATCTCTAGCCCTAGCTATCCTAAAAATATCTCTTTCACCCTCTTTTGAGTTGAGTTTTTTATATAAATCCTCCAAAATTTTAGCTTTTGCTTCACTCACGGCCTTTTTCGCTTCCTTCTTTGCTTTCTTATAAGCCTCTAAAGTTTCATTAGTTTTCTTAGCATAATGTAATTTGTAGCATGTCTTCTTTGCCTTATTTTATTTTGCACTACTTCACTCCACCACCAAGCTTCTTTTTGTGCTGGTACACCTCCTTTAGATACACCTAACACATCTTTTGCCACTTTCATAGTATGTATAGCCATATTGTTCCACATATCACAGGATGTACCAACATAATTCCAAACATCTCCTTGAAGAACTTTTTGTTTAAATATATCTTTTTTCTCGCTTTTGAGGTTCCACCATTTAGTCCGAATAGCTTGATGCACTCTTTTCTTCTTTGTCCATTTTTTTATTTGTAAATCCATAACTAAAAGTCGATGTTGGTTGGTTAAGCTTTTTCCTGGAATTACCTTGCAATCTTTACAACACGCTCTATCTTTTTTCTTTAAATAAAGTAATCAATTTGTGTTTTTGATAAGCCACTCTTATAAGTAATTAAATGTTCATCTCATTTTTTTGAAGATAGTATTGACTATAAAGAGATCAAATGCCATAGCAAAATTTAAAATCTCCCTACCTTCGTCATTTATATCCCCCAAACCAAAGTTTCCATGAATCCCTTGATATCCTAATGCCTCTTTACCGGCATGTCCATTTAAGTTTCCTCCAAAACAAATCATCTCCCTTTGTGGAATCTTTTGAATCACCTTATCTAACTCTTCCTAAAAAGCAGTCTTTATACTATCTTCTAGTCTTACTTGGGGTGCGTAAACACAAACTATATTCAAAACCTCTGCTCCTAACAGTAATTTCAACGTCATGATTCGATCACCATATCGTTGTATGTCTACTACACTATCCTTTAAATCTTTATTTATGATAATATCAACTCCGTTTCGAGCCTTTTCTTTACCTGAGTACCATAATTTAAAATATGTATCATCTATCTCCTTTGCTTTTTCTCCAACCCATTTTGTCTCTTGTAAACATAGAATATGAATCTTTCTCCGAATCATAGTATCTACCATCTCCATTAGCTTACCAGATAATGTTCCGATATTCCAAGAACGAATACGAATCTTATTATCTAGGACTAGCTTCCTTACCCCCCACATCCGTCCATAATCAAAATGCGGAGACCCTCTCTGAAAATTATTCACTACATTCGGGCGGCAATGTAGCGGGATTAACTTCTTTACCCACACCCGTCCATGATGGGAACTCTCTCTGCAATTGATTCACTACATTCGGGCGAAAATGTAGTGGCCTTTGCTTACTTATTACTGCATTCGGGCTCTGCAACACGTCGCTAGGCAGAGACGCCCCAAAGCAATGCTCATATATATATTTTTTAATGAGTGAAGAAAATTGTATTGTTGGGGATGGTAGTTGAAACTTCTATTACAAACATTTTTGTTATCTTAATCTTTAAATTATTGATTTTATGAAAACTTTCTTTATCTTTTAATGTTCTAAAACGTAGGTCTTTTAAAGTACTATTATGCTTCTCTATATGGTTGACAAAAGTCTGCCATTTGATACACCAATTTTATTTGATAGTATTTCTTTATTAATAAATTATTACGTCTCAGATATCTTGATTTGTTAGGATTTTGTATTTCCGGAAGGGAAATTCTGTAGAATACGAGACAGTATGCTGAATATCTCAATTTCACATTTATTAATATAAGTTAAACAACTTACAGCTTTCCAGAACTGGTTCTGGTAATTACACACTTGACTCCAGATAGTGTAATTACCAAGCTTTCATTTTCAAATGAATAGACCTCTTCCTCTAAAGAGTTTGTACTTCTGATGCTTGTGGAGATTACCAAGATTTGTTTGAGTGAATTTTGAGGATCTACTTTGGTGAATCTTCAGAGGCCAAATAGCATAATTTGCTAAGTTACAATACAATTTCTTTTTCCTGCATGCTCAGTGGGAGAAAAGTTTCTGAAAGCTAATTTGGGCTGAAACGAGGCCATGCTCTTTTGCTTCTGCAATGAGGTTGAAGTTTGCTCGTATTATGTTAATTTATAAGGGTTTTGTAGGGCTCAGGATGTGGCGGAGCTTCTTGGGATGATGGTTGAAGACCATAAGCGCATACAACCAAATGTGAGGACATATGCGTAAGATCAGTTTTCATTCTTTCTCAGCCTCTTCTACTCATTGTCATATAGTAATGTTCCTGAACTCGAGACCTATAAATGCCTCTCCTTACTGATATTTTTTCTTTTCCTTTAGTGTGCTTTTGTATCACTATTATGTTTTTTTATATAATTCTAGTGGTGTTGAAGTGCATCTAAGTTCTAACTGCCTGGTTGTTGTGTGCCTGTGTGGGTAATGAAATAATAAACAGCATTAGTTTTTTGCTTCAAAAATGAGTAATTTGTAAAGTTGTTGAAACTTCTCCTGCTTGCCTTTTTCTCAACTTCCACAGGTAAGTTCCATCATTATGTTCATGTTCTAAGTTTTTTCATTCAGGATCCTAGTGGAGTGTTTTACCAAATATTGTGTCATAAAAGAAGCTATTAGGCATTTCCGTGCCCTGAAGATGATTCCGGGAGGGACTAAAGTCCTGTATAATGAAGGAAATTTTGGTGATCCACTTTCTCTTTACTTGCGAGCTTTATGCAGAGAAGGTATGTGGTTGTTTCACTTCTGTATACACTGAACGTTCTATGCGGTTTTAGAGAATGCTAACAGCCTAATACGCTTCAATGATATACTTGGTGGATTCTTTTGGTGTTTTGCTGTGGCAAGTCTTTCCTCTTAATCTTTCTGCACTGAGGCTTTGGTTATGTAAATTTTTGCAAATAAGTGCTTCCATTGTATTCATGAGAACATAGCCAGTATCTCAAAATTAGCATTTTCCGTATCCCCATGGAGGAAGTTAGAAATGTGTACTCACACTGTTGCATTCACATCCCTGTGCTGGTATATAGGGAGGACCTCCATCCCTTCTCAGTTTTGAAAGGATTCCCTTGGGAAGTTTCTCTATGGAATAGGATCTGGAAGCCGATAGGGTGTAGGAGGGTTATCCATATTTAATTCCACATGGTTGTGTTGAGTATCATTTTGCTTCTTGTTGGTTTAGTGGTGATGGTTTGATTTTCTTACAGCATCCTTTTTAAGCATTAATCCATGAATTCTGTGATATTCTTTCTTCATCTTTTGACAGTCAACTTCTTGCACTGAGGACCAAAAGTATCTGTGATTTAGATGCGGCTTTGAATTCAGGGAAGCAGTCATTTTGATAAAGTTCCTGATGTAATTAGTACATAAAGTTTATGAAACAGGATTCATGACAGACTGTCTATGTCGGATTGGCTTAGACTCAGTTTGGCTGTCTTGGCTATCTTTATAGAAATCGGGAACCCCTCTAACCCTGAAAGCTTCAGGGGAGGGAATAATTTATCAAATTAATAATCTAAATGCTAGTCAGTCTTTGATTATTAGCACATCTGACTTAGACACTGTTCTTGGATGCTGCAGTTGTCAAGAGCTTGTGACTGTTTTACACATTTATTGCGCTTTCATGAAAAGTGCAACAAAAAGTACTGGAATATATTCATGCAGTACTTTTATAAGTAGTGAATGTAGTATGGGAAGTAAACAGCCAATTTATGTTCTCCATGGTTGATGGTTTTGCGTATATTTCGTGTAAACATGAAAAGGTGCCTATTCCTTTATGATGATTGGTTTTCATTTTATGAACTACATTTCTTTCCATATTCTACATCACTTCAGCTTGTTAAATGGCCTTCCTTTGATATTATTCACATGCTTTTGTAATTGTCGAACTCAAACTCAGGAAGGATTGTAGAACTGCATCAAGCTTTAGAGGCTATGGTGAAAGATAATCAACCGCTTCCACCTAGAGCAATGATACTGAGCCGAAAATATCGTACTTTAGTGAGCTCTTGGATCGAGCCACTAAATGAAGAAGCTGAATTAGGTTATGAAATTGATTACATTGCGAGGTATGACCTGATAAGGATTTATGTATTTTTGTTGCAAATTTATAGGCTTTAGATCTTGATTAATCTTGATTTAACTTAACAAGGATCTTATTGAGTATTTTGCGCATAATAATACACCTCCAGTGTTGGACAAGCATGCTATAAGTATAAGCTATAAAATATCTCTCACAAAATCAATATCTGTATGCAAGACCCATATGTTGTGCTAAAAATGAGTCTCTATGAGGTTTTGGGCTTCTTCTAAATGAGATAATTGGGTTTACACTTCAAACAGCGGAAACCTCACTAAGATTGAGAGTCTCATTGTTCTTACTGTTTCTTTGTTGGTTACAATGGGGAGGCCCAAGCCAGGTATGCATGCCCGAGGAATCAAACTCACTACCTGCATTTTTGTGATCTGAGGGCTGTGCAAGGTGGGCTGTGGCCCTGAGTCTGTTCTAACTGCTTTTCTTTTTGGAAGAATAAGATAATCACTAATGTGGGAAAAATTAGCTCGGGATAGGAAATGATTTGCTTAGCTCAGAAAGATTTTTGTTGAGCATTTTGTGCACAATAATTCGGCTGCCAGTGTTACCCAAGCATGTTAGTGAGCTATGAAGGACCCTGTCTTGCAAAATCGTCCACTATGTGTGCAAGAGCCACATCTAGAAGTACAAATAGGTAACTTCATTAATGTAGGAAAATATTGGCTATTGTTTGATGATGAAGCAGCATCGGTAGCGTGATTTTACAACACAAACGATGCTCTGTGTGTTTTGAGGTCCTTACTTTTTTAGTGCTTAAGTCATTATTTATTACCATATGAGTTGTCTTTCAATATCTTTTTGGGAAATTTTATTTCAGAGGAGTTTATGCTTTAAGAATTACTGTTTGTTGCACAAACTTCCTCTGAAAATGTGGAAATGCAGTCAAACAGAAGGGCCAAAAGTGGTTCCGAAAAATAATCCATGCAAATACATGGTTCTGTTTTCTCCTCTGTTCATCTTTTCACTTATCAGAACTGCGCAAGCTTCTTTTAGTCATACATGACTTAGAAGATAACCAGGTTGTTGATATCTCCATGGCCCAGGTACATAGAAGAAGGAGGCCTGACAGGTGAACGTAAGCGGTGGGTGCCTCGTCGAGGGAAAACGCCACTGGATCCTGATGCTGTTGGGTTTATCTATTCTAATCCAATGGAAACATCTTTTAAACAACGTTGTCTAGAAGATTGGAAGACGTACCACCGAAAGGTTTTGAAGAAATTGAGGTTTGAAGGAGCTGCAGCATTAGGTGGTGATGTGTCCGAGTCAGATTTATTAAGAGTAGAAGACAGACTAAAGAAGATTATCAAGGGTCCTGACCAAAATGCATTGAAGCCAAAGGCCGCCAGTAAGATGATAGTCTCAGAGTTGAGGGAGGAATTAGAAGCACAAGGTTTGCCCACAGATGGCACTAGACAGGTTCTCTATCAGCGCGTTCAGAAAGCAAGGAGGATAAATCGTTCACGTGGTCGGCCTCTATGGGTACCTCCAGTTGAGGAGGTGGAGGAAGTGGTACGTGTGTGCCTTTAAATATGTAACTTCCATATGCTGCATTCTACAACAATTTGCAAAATAATGCAAAAAGTTTGCTTTTGTAGGCATTCTGTGGAACATGTTACCTGCATTTGTGAATTTCCCTCAACCATTCTCAAGGACTAGTCTGAGTTTCCAAAGGATAACTCTGCAGTTCTAGTGTACAATCTTGGAAATTATATCCAATCCCCATCAAGTTCAAATACCAATTCAGGTTTAGTTCAACATTGTCTCAAATTGATCAATGTACAGGGTAGGCTTGTTTATATGAGTCATTTTGCTACTATGTAATGGTAGACCTTAATTGATATAGTTGCATACCAATTCGTAATGTACCCATGGGTTCAGTTTCAGTGAGATATCTCAAACTCATTGCTGATACCTTGAAATATCAAGAATCTCCTTGTGGATATGTATCTTGAAGTATCTCATTTTGTTTCTGGCATAGTTGCTTTGAGTAAACTTGATTAAGGCCTCTATTGTGTCTGTCTACGCTATTCATGTTCTTGCACTTGATGAAAATCTCTGTAATGGTGTCTAAACCTGTTGTTTTATGTTTAGATGTAGATACTATCCAATCATCGACCATAGCATCTTGTTTTTGTTCTATTCCAAGTCAAGCTCTTATCTTTGTATTGTTACTTTTGACATTGATAAATATGATAAATTACATATTCTTCATCGTGATTCATGATCTTCAAGGTGCACATTTGGCTGGTAGTGGGAAGGGTGTTCTAGAATTCTATTTGTTAGTTTAGGCTTAGAAAGCGAAAGTTTAATGTCTTGCAATTTGGTCACGTTTCAGAAGAAACTCAAGTGTCCAGCTTATTGCACTTTGACAAGACTAATCATGACAAATATGGTGATCATATAAATCTGCCAAGTGGAGAAAACAAGTTCAATGAGTTGTCCATTGAACAGAAATTGGCGTTCACATCTTTGTTTTGTGATTCTCTTCTGTAGCCTTTTCTAATTTTCTGACTTTCAACATGTACCATTTTTTCTTTAGTGTCATACTGATCTCTGTACCAACTAAAATATGAAGGTTGATGAAGAAGTGGATGAATTGATCTCACGAATCAGATTAGAAGAGGGCAACACAGACTTCTGGAAGAGGCGCTTCCTTGGAGAAGGGCTGAACCAGATTCAGGTTGTGGAAAGTGACACTGATGAATCTGATCAATTGGATGCATTGGATGATGTTGATGCTCCAGATGGTGTGAAAGAGGTTGAGGACGATGAAGCGGTGGAAGAAGAAGAAGAACAACCTGAAAGTCAATTAGTAGATAGGGTGAAGGATAAGGAGGCATTATCAAAGACACCTCCTGAAATGATTGGGGTCCAGCTGCTGAAGGATTCTGACTCAACATCCGTCGCAACAAGCAAAACAACCAAGAAAAAATCGCAAGTTGCTATGGAGGTATGAACCAAAATCTTCTCTGGATCTTTTTTTATCTTAGATGAGCTATTTTTATGTATATATGTTTTGATTCATATTGATTGCCTTTAGATGTGTAACACATTCAAAATCTTGTAGCTAATGTTTGCAGAATAGTTGTTTTCAGCTATCATGTACATGTGCATGAGCAAGTACTAGCTCTTACGAATCGAGTCCGATACAGAACTTTTAATAGCGTCCTTAGACATGGAAAGGAATTTGGTGTCTGTGGATCTATTGGTTACGTGGGTTACTTGTGTACATTTTAATTGGGTGTTCTATGTTTAGGATGTTTCCATCCTTAACAATAATGCTTTTTGAAATCATAATTGCAAGTCTTCTGCATGAAAAGCATAAACTTGTTCATGTTGATGGACACAAGCAGAAACAACAACTCAGCCTTTTGCCATACTAGATGGGGTTGGCTACATGGATTCTTTGTTTCCATGGAGCTTGATCCTGATGGACACAAGCAGGGGATGAATTTATTCTAGGCAGTTGGGAAGAAGCCTTGTATATTATCAAGGGACTTGATATTGAAGCCTAAAATTCTGTCAATCTTAATTGATTGTCTTGACAGTAGATACATTCTTCAGTCGCCATTGCAGGATTGCAATTGCAGAAAATTTGCTTCCACACATGCCTCACAACATTGTAGTTGCTGCTCTTCAGTAATGAAATATAATTCTTGTTTCTTTAAATCTGCAATTAGAAATGCCATGTGCTGGTTTAGCATGGATAGTGCTAGTAGTTATTTGAGCGAAATTTCTACAAACATTAGCAAATTCTGCACACTTTAGAAACATAAATACCTTGCAACAGGTAGAGGACTTTCTAGTAGATTCTGGAGTTCCAATCAAGGGAGCTTTTACTGAAACAGGCTGTCACGAGAAGTTTCAATTCTGATTAGACAGATGTGCAATTGAATCATGCTTAATTCCATGAAAAACTGCTCGTACAAAGAAGCTCTGCTTGTGAGGAGTTTCGATTTTAATGAGCCAGTTTTCTGCGATCAGCTCATATGTGGTCATGAAGTTGCCCTTACATGAGAAAATATCGACAATTAGGTTGGGAGTTTGTGTGTCACATGGTTGAATCATCAATGTACCCTTATCACTTCCAACATAGAGTGCAAGCTCATATCACGATCTTATTTGCATAATATAGGGTACTGGAAACAACACATTGTCTTCTCTGTCAAGTGCAGATGTTTAGCTTTGTCTACTGTTGATTTGAAATATTAGAACTTTTTTATCCAACCCTTTCTGCGCCCAACATTTAGCACGTACGTTACCTGTCAGTAACACAAGGAAAATAACCAGCATAAGTTTGACAAGCCTATTATGCATTAACTGTTCCATTGAACTCACTTTATAATTGTGAATGGATGGCATATTTAGGGCATGCTTGCTTTAATAAAACGTGTGCAGGGTTCTGATGATGAGGACTGGTTTCCTTTGGATCTACATGAGGCATTCAAAATGATGAGTGAAAGAAAAGTCTTCGACGTGACAGACATGTATACAATTGCTGATGCTTGGGGCTGGACTTGGGAGAAAGAACTCAAAGCAAGGATTCCTGACAGATGGTCACAAGAACGAGAAGTTGACTTGGCTGTCAAAATAATGTTGAAGGCATCTCTCTCTCTCTCTCACACACACACACACACACACATAACATGCATGCATGCAGTCAATCATAGATCGACAATATTTGTATACTTCTGAATACACCAAGAAAATAAGCTGCTACAAGCCTACAACTAAATTTCAGGTTATTGAATTGGGAGCGAAACCAACTCTTGGTGATTGTGCCATGATACTAAGAGCAGCAATACGTGCCCCACTCCCATCTATCTTCCTGACAATCTTGCAAACAACTCATAGTCTTGGATATGTTTTTGGGAGGTAAAATCAGAACATACGACGAATTTGGTTCCATTATTTTTACATATGCATGTTCATTTTAATCTTTTATGTATTACAGGCCATTATATGATGAGGTTATCACACTGTGCCTTGACCTTGGGGAACTTGATGCAACCATTGCTATTGTGGCCGAACTAGAAACTGCTGGGATCAAAGTACCTGACGAAACTCTTGACAAGGTCATTGCCGCCCAACAAGTTGGACCGATTGAAAATACTGACGTCAGATAATCTCTAATAAGATTGTAGAGATTTTGCAGCTAACCATTAATTCACCAAGTCAAGCTTGTAAACTCAGTATGATATCTTCAAGTCAGGCGCTGGGCTTAGAGTGGTCGTGCTAGAAAGCTTGCTTTTGCGGCGAGGTATCAGATTCCTCGACATCTCAATGCTTTACGGTTCTACTTTTATGCAAGTCTACGTTGATAAGGATATGAGGTGAGGTACCATGATGTGAACATCCACTGATTTCTTCTAATATAATTATTTAGGAACTATCATAAGGAAAATATTGCTCAATATAGAATCATATGCCAAATTCACTGCCGGAATGGGTTTCCCTGCACAGACATTGTGAAAAAAATCATGATGCTGCATGTGTCCATGAGATGCTACAATTGATTTGAAAGTTGCAGTAGTTCCACATTTCTTTTGTGGCATTTGCTATTGGTGTGAACTTATTAGATCCTTTTTATTTTCTTTTGCGTCAAACTTAATAGATCCTTTATATTCATGGAAGCGATCCTCGTTCTACTATCATCATATTAGAACCGGCTCGTCTTGCAACCATTTTAACTGCAAATCCGAGTATCCATTATCTGTTGTGTGGAACTGGGACAATTGTATGGGAAAATGATGGGTGCATCATGCTATGATAAAACCATCTTTCCATATAATTTGCTGCTATCAAAATAATAATTATTCGCACCATGAACGTTGATCCTGAAAGTGAGCTAAAGTTTGAGAACCAATCTCTGAACTTGACTAAATTTTGACATAATCAACCATCGTAAAGAGAAACTTGCATCCCGTAAGTCGATCCCGCCCCATTCACCAACATGAACCAGCAAGGTTAAGATCCCTTTAACACTCTTGAGTCCATGTCTTTTGGTTATGCTTCATATTGCACCATCTTTTTGTTTGATATTGCATGGTTCGTCTTCGAAGGGCATGTTGATCATGGATTAGATAATCTAACGGCTTCTCTTGATTATAAATTCGCAGTTCTCCGTCCAAGGTAAAAAGGATGAGAAAGGAATGATCATATGGATGCAGAGTCTTGGAGGACAAGTGAAAAACTGGAACATAGGGACAATACTGCATTAGAAAATTCAATTTAATCTGGCATTTCAATATTCCAGGCCACCCATGCCGCCCGCCATCCGTTGGTGGCATGGTCTTGTCATGCTAAGATTGGGTTCAGCTATCCGGAGGTTTCTCGCGAAAGCTAGACTTGTTGAGGCGCATGGTCACCAGTCCCACGAGGTTTAAACATGATTTCTTTTGTTATTTACTACAATGATATAAGACAGGTCCTGTTACTAATTTGCACACACACACACACACACACACCTCTTGCTCTACCTTTTGCCGTTTTAACAACTAGCTGCTATCCTCTACCTTTTCTAACCGCTTCACTTGTCAAAATCGTCATCATTCAAAATTGTTGCCATTATGAAAAAAAAACCGATGATAGTTTTGGTCAGTGAACAAGAGAGAACATCTTAGTTGCATACCGGTGTTTGGTACATCACCTTATACAAACATTTCACTATCAGATCTTTGAAATCGACGTTGAAGATTTAAATCACTTTATATTTAATATAATCATAATTTCGGCCATGTAATGGAACACTCTTTCATTGTCGTTTCCAAGCCCGAATAAAGGAGGAGGATTGTGTTAGGCTTCTGATAGGCAGCGTAAAACTTTGTTGAATTTTTATATCATGGATTACATAAATTATGAGCATTGTGTTGGGGTGTTTCTTCCTAGCAATGCGTTGCAGAGCCCGAATGCAGTGAAAAGTAAGCAAGGGTCGTTACATTTTTGTTTAGATACAGTGAATAAATTGCGGAGAGGGTTCCCACATCATGGATGGGTGTGGGTGAAGAACTTAGTTTCGTTACATTGCTGCCTGAATGTAGTGAATAAATTACAGTGAGGGTTTCCGCATTTTGAATATGGACGGATGCGCGGGTAAAAAAATTAGTCTTAGATAATAAGATTCGTATTTGTTTTTAGAATATCAGAACATTATCTGGTAAGTTAATGGAAGTGGTACATATTATGATTCGGAGAAAGATTTATATTCTATATTTATAAGAGACAAAGTGGGTTGAAAAAAAAGTAAAGGAGATTGAGGATACAAGTTTTAAATTTTGATACTCAAGTAAGGAAAAGGCTCGAAACGGAATTAGTATTGTCATGAATAAAGATTTAAAAGATAGTGCAGTAGACATACGACGATATGGTGTCTAAATCATGACGTTTAAATTAGTGTTAGGAGCAAAGGTTTTGAATATAGTTTATGCTTACGCACTCTAATAGGATTAGAAGATAGTATAAAAACGACTTTTTGGAAAGAGTTAAATAAGGTGATTCAAAGAATTCTATAAAGGGAGATGATTTGTTTAGGAGGAGACTTAAATGAACGTGTCGGTAAAGAGGCATTAGGATATCAAGGGATTCATGGAAACTTTGGTTTTGGGGATATAAATGAGGAAGGTAGAGAGATTTTAAATTTTATTATGGCATTTGATCTCTTTATAATCAATACAAACTTCAAAAACGAGATATAACATTTAATTACTTATAAGAGTGGCTTATCACAAACACAAATTGATTATTTTATTTGTGGAAAAAAGATAAAGCGTCTTGCAAAGATTGCAAGGTAATTCCAGGAGAAAGCTTAACCAACCAACATCGACTTTTAGTTATGGATTTACAAGTAAAAAAATAGACAAAGAAGAAAACAGTGGATCAAGCTATTCAGACTAAATGGTGTAACCTCAAAAGCGAGAAAGAAGATATATTTAAACAGAAAGTCCTTCAAGGAGATGTTTGGAATTATGTTGGTACACCTTTTGATACATGGAATAATATGACTATACATATTAGAAAAGTAACAAAGGATGTGTTAGTGAATCTAAGGGAGGTGTACCGGCATAAAAAAAAGCTTGGTGGTGGAGTGAAATAGTGTAAAATAAAATCAAGGCAAAGATGTCATGTTACAAATTACATTATGCTAAGAAAACTAGTGAAACTTTAGAGGCTTATACGAAAGCAAAGAAGGAAGCGAAAAAGGCCATGAGTGAAGCAAAAGCTAAAATTTGGGAGGATTTATATAAAAAAACTCAACTCAAAAGAGGGTGGAAGAGATATTTTTGGATAGTTAGGGCTAGAGATAAGAAAACTAATGACCTTAATTCTGTTAGATGCATCAAAGACAAGGATGAGAAAATTCTATTGGCAATTGATGATATAAGAAATAGATGGAAAACTACTTTTATAAGATTTTTAATGAAAATGAAGATGTTAGTATTAGCTTAGTAGAGTTAGCCAAATCAGAAAAGAATATAAACCATAATTTCTATCGACGTATTCAAAAGAATGAAGTCAAAGAGACTCTTAAACATATGAAGGGTAGTAAATCGATAGGATAAGACAATATTCTTATAGAAGTTTGGAAAATCATAGGAGAAACAATTTAATAAAATATGGAGAAACTAAAAGATGTCGAGGAATGGAGAGCAAGTACACTTATACCCATATATAAGAATAAGGTAGACATTCAAAGTTGTGCGAATTATCAGTGTATCAAGTTAATGAGTGATACTATGAAAACTATGAAATTGTGGAAAAGAATTATCGAACGTAGGTTAAGAAAAGTATCGAGTATAAAAGAGAACCAATTTGGATTTATGCAAGGTAGATCTACTGTTGAAGCGATTTACCATTTAAGAACTCTTATGAAACATTTTCGAGCAAAAAAGAAAGACCTTCATGTGATATTTATTGATCTAGAAAAAACTTATGATAGTTATCGTGGAAGGTTCTTTGGAGAACCTTGGAAAAAAGAGGTATCGTATTGACATACATAATGTTGGTTGGTTAAAATATAGAGGAGCATCGGGTATTCTTTGTGATAAGAAAACACCATTAAAGTTAAAAGGTAAGTATTATATAGCAACCATTAGACCTGCCATGTTTTATGGTTTTGAGTGTTGGACAATTAATCATCAATATGTACAAAAGATGTGTTTGACACAAATGAAGATGTTGAGATGGATGAGTGGTCATAAAAGAAAAGACCGTATACATAATGAGGTTATTAGAAACAAATTAAGAGTGACACCAATAAATGATAAGATGAGAGAATATCGTTTAAGATGGTTTGGACATATAGAAAGAAGATGAAAAGAAGAACCTCTAAGAAGGTATGAAAAAATAGATTTTGAAATTATTAAAAGAGGTAGAGGACGACTACAAAAGTGTCGGAAATAAACAATAAAGAATGATCTAACTTATTATGAGTTAACTGCTAACATGGGACATGATAGGACTATGTGGAACCAAAAAATCTATGGGAAAAGGCTTAGTTGTTGTTATTGTTTTTTGTTGTATATTTAATATAATCATATGCATTAAATGTACATTTTATTCAAATCTCCACCGTCGATTTGAAAGGTGGTGGTATTTGTGTAAGATTATGACACACCATTATGCAGTTAAAAGTCTCTCCCTCTATATATAATATATGCGTGTACGTGATAAATTCATGTATCAGTGAGTTTTTCATACACAACAATAAGTAGGAAATTGCCGGACCTGGAATTTTTTTGAGGTGAGGACGTCAAAAGGCAACGTGGTAGCGGCACACTCCTTGTGAATCGCAAGCAAATAGGGGAATACAATGCAGCCCATTGCGTCATGAATTTACTCTCAAGTGTTTAGATATGAATCGATTGTTTGATCCACGAAATTCAAGTGTCACAGGACTAAATCTTTCAAAATTACGTCTCACTGGCAGGCATTTTCTCAAATTCATGTGAGGTCCTCATCGAACCTCGCCCAAGGTCTGTTCGTGGGTGGTCCGGGTTGACCTGAAAATAGCAGCCCCCTTTTGAGATACGTACAATGACCTGATTCAAATAGATGAATCAACCTGTTTTAGACATAATCGAAGTGATCCGATTCGCCACCCCGACTTCCTCTCCAAAAATGCAGTAATAATTTTGTCATTTTCTCGGCATGAAATTTATAGATCGAGCAGTTTTTTTAGCAATAGATCGAGAAAAATTGATGTCAACAACAAACGTGCAATTAATGCCAATAAATGCATCTAAATTGAGCAACCCTCATTAAACAAACGAGTCAAAAAATCTTTTGATGTAAAAAGAAAATAAAATGCACCCAAAGTATTAGCTCAACCGCAGGGTACTCTAATGCTGTTGTTGATGGTGGAAAGTTCGACTCCTAAAAGGTGCATGTGTGGGTGTGGTTGTGGTTGTTAGGCTTTGGCTTTCTCTTGTAACAATAAAAAAAGAAAAGAAAATTTAGAAAAAAATGTGAAGAAAAATATATAACTCGTAGTGGAATCTCTGAGCAATAATGTATAGCTCACCCCCACCATATATATAAAAATATAATTTGCGTGCTAATCGGCCCACTCTAAGAGCTTTTCTAAACCCACCGCGGCTGATTGACCGGCGTCAATTGCTTATCAAACCGAACATTGGTGAAATTACCCAAAAAATATGATATAGTTATCGTGTTCTTTCGTTCGTTGTATTTTTCATTCACAAAGACTTGTCAGCAAATCAGATCAATGACCAACAAAAGCTCTGGCTGCCAATGCTGGGTTGGTTCAAGTGATTCAGCACTTGAGCAACGCCACGTGTTTGAGTTTTGTCACTAGAGAAGAAGCAGCTGTGGGAGAGGTTTGAGCCAACCTGGTTTGAACCAAATTAGTCGGGGTTCTCGTGGGCTTTTGAATGTTGCTGGTTCACACTCACCCCTAGGAATGGCAATGGGTCGGAGGCGGGTATTCCTCCTGTACCTAGCATGTCCAAACCTTAATATACATGACAGAAACAAGATACGTGTATACATATGTCTGTACATATTATGAAGTGATAAAAGATAGGTACACCTTCTGATACGTGTAAATAAAAAGTTCTTCAATGAGATGTTTGAAATTATATAGGTACACCTTCTAATACGTGAAACAATATGTCTTACGAAGTGCTAAAAGATATGAGGGGTATCTAAGGGAGGTGTACCGGTACAAAAGGAAGCTTTGTGGTGGAGTGAAGTGGTGCAAAATAAAATTAAGGCAAATAAGGCATGTTACAAATTGCATTATGCTAAGAAGACTAGTGAAACTTTGAAGTTTTATAAGAAAGCAAAGAAAGAAGTGAGAAGACCATTAGTTAAATAAAAATCACAATTTGGGAGGATTTATATAAAAAGCTTAACTTAAAAGAAGGTGAAATAAATGTTTTTAGGATAGTCAAGACTAGGGATAAAAAAACTAAGGATCTTATGTTTGTTAGATATATCCAAGATGAGGATGAGAATATTCTAGTGGCGAATGATGATATCAAAAATAGATGAAAAAATTATTTCTGTAAGTTTTTTAGTGAAAATAAAGATGATAGTATTAGCTTAGGAGAATTAGACAAATCAGAAAAGTATATAAATCATAATTTTTGTCAGCGTATTAAAAAGAATAAAGTCAAAGAGACTCTTAAATATATGAAAGTTGATAAATTTTTAAATATATGAAAGTTGATAAATCTGTAACATCATACAATATTCTTATAAAAGTATGAAAAATCCTAGGAGAGATGGGGCTCATTTTGTTCACAAGACTATTTAATGAAATACGAAGAACGCAAAAAATGACCGAGGAATGGAGAGCGAGTATACTTATACCCATATATAAGAACAAGAACAACATTATGAATTGTTCGAATTATCAAGGTAAAGTTAATGAGCCACACTATGAAATTATGGGATATAATTATCGAACGGAGGTTAAAAAAAGTATTGAGTACAATAGAAAAACAATACGGATTCATGCTTGGCAGATCTACTATTGAATCGATTCACCTATTGAGACGTCTTATGGAACATTTTAGAGCAAAAAAGAAGAATCTTCACGTGATATTTATTGATCTAGAAAAAGCTTACGATAGGGTGATAAGAGATGTTCTTTAGAGAACCTTGGAAAAGAGAAATATCCCATTGACATATATAAATCTTATAAGAGACATTGACGATGGTGCAAAAACTTGTGTGAGGACCCTTGAAGGAATGACAAACTCTTTTAAAGTTAATATTAGGTTACATCAGGGATTAACTTTAAGTCCATATTTATTTATATTGGTCATTGATGAGTTAACAAAACCTATTCAATATGAAGTACCTTAGTGTATATTATTTGTAGTTGATATTGTTTTAGTGGATGAGTATAAGGAAAAAGTTAATAGGAAATTGGAGAGAAACATTAGAAAGCAAAGCTTCCGACTTAGTAAAACAAAAACAGAATATATGGAATGTAAGTTTGATCATTTCAGTACTCACGATGACATAGAAATTTAGATTGGCACAAAGTACATTCCTCACAAGGAAAGTTTTAAATACCTAGAATCAATTTTTCAAAGTGATGACAAAATTGATGGAGATGTTAAATAGAATTAATGTCGGACATAAGGTATTATGTGATAAGAAGATACTATTAGAGTTAAAAGACAAATATTATAGAGCAACAATTATACCTAGTATGTTTTATGGTTTTGAGTGTTGGATAGTTAATGATCAACCTCCCCATTGTACCAGGAAAAAAAAGCAATTCCTTTTCTAGCTTATATGATTGATGGGCGATGGAATTTGGGTGGAGGGAAAGGATTAAGATAATAATCATTTATTGCGTGGGGATTCATATCTCTCTTACGAGATGCAATTCGGTTTTCTTTATGACGGTTGGCTTGATCCATTTGGTTTGTTTATCAACTTGCGCTCTTCTTCATGTGTGGCTTGTTAGTTTGAGCGGACATGAACATAAGCCGAGTTGAGATGTTAATTTCTTACATAAATCAAATCTTTACTTTTCATACATTTTGCTTTTGAAATATTCAACGGTTTGATCATTTGCTTACACTATACTCACTTCATTGGGCTAAGTTGGCCTTTTGGCGGCACGTAAAAATTGTGTACTTTAATTAAACTATAACAGCCTACCTGAAACTAGCATGCCTTGTTCGGGTATGGTTTGTATATCTTAGCTTAACGAGCTAGTCCATGCTCCAAACATGAACGAGCTTTTTGATGTCTGTTTTTTGTTAGAATCCGACGTTGCATCTGTCCTCCATTAAGCCTTGCAGGTACCCTTGCACCAGAACAAAGGTATGTGATTTTTGGTTTTTGAGGTTTCCATGCAGTGGAGTTTTTCGGAGAAAGATTTTTCACTGTATTTTCCTATTTGCGCTGCTCTATATTTATAGAGTAGCGTGTGCTCCTTCGTTCCCTATTTTTCCTACTGGTTTTCCTCATCCGGAGCATTCTTATCTGGACTGCTACCGAAATTTCGGTAACAGTTCAGCGGTTATGGGCACTGTATCTTCAATTCGTGATTCAGGTAACGGACTGGATGACCAGTCCAGCCGTTACCCATGCTAGGTTGCCGAGAATGGCCACAACTTAACACTTTCCAATGGTTGAACATAGTCTATATGTGAGTCAGCCCAGTTCGTTCACTTGCACCATGCCAATGCTCGGAATCTGTCATGGAAATTTTGAAGTGTATGCTAATTGTGATATATATCAAGTGTCGTTGCGATAGGCTTTATTTGATTAACTATCTTGTAAACTTTGGTGGGAAAGAGCGAAGATGCAAAGTGTGAGCCATACTTGGATTGGACCTAGATATATTGACAAGAGCCTGAAAAATCCTTTAACAAAAGGAATGTAACAACTCAATTGTACATGCCGTCCAATGAGAATATATTCGTGCATATGAGAAACACAAAGCAAAGCAAAGGTAAGCGTCAGCATAAATGGTTTTGATGCCCACTGCAATGGAGAGAATCTGTTCTTTGATTCATGATTTGAAGAATATTGGTTTATGGGAGAAGACATCATTGCATGTTATATATAGCAAAGTGGATTATGTTATATCTCAATTGTACATTGCACAGGGATCTACGGATACCATCGCCAGGTCGTCGGCTCTAAAAGCTTGCAAGTTGAAGGTTCTGAGTTTGATACCATGGGACACCTATTGCAGATGTAGGGGACTTTGCACCCATGCACTTTGGGATTTCGTGATGGCTTGGGTTCCAATTAAGAATGTTGATAGTTTGAGGGTTGATGATTTTCCTGGGACACACATCTCTGCTACCAACACTTCGAATGCCGGCAAGACCTAAGATGGCCTTCAACGACGAACACAGATTCATGCAGCCGACCCAACCTAGTGCAGGAATAGACTTTGCTTTGGATGTTGCTTATCATGGTGACCAAAGCTCGTTTTGCACCTTTGTGGTACGTAACCTTAAATACAACTTGATCGCACAAGATACCCTGGATCCTTTGAAGCAGAAATCCTCGTTTATGTTAAAAAGATCAGACGAAGAGGTAAAGTTCTTATCCCAAGTGGATGGGCAGCATTCACGCAACACCTTATCTGATTTATCTGGATAATGAATGCATATAAAACGCCAACAATATCCAGATAAACAGGACAAGGTAGGAATTTCTATCATTGAGCATATCCTGACTTATCCCATTTATTTGGAAATAGATGCATCAAGACATTTAATAAGAGTCTGTTGTGGACAAAAATAACAAGAGTTATTTTTTCTTGAATTTCATGGTTTTTTAGCAAATATCAGATTCAAAAGTTTTCGTTTAAGATGGTTTGGACATATAGAAAGAAGATCAAAAGAAGAACCCGTAAGAAGGTTAGAAAAACTAAATTTGGAAAGTATTAAAAGAGGTAGAGGACGACCTCAAAAGTGTTGGAAAGAAACAATAAAAAATGATCTAGCTTATTGTGAGTTATATGCTAACATGGCACACGATAGGGATATGTGAAAACAAAGAATCCATGTAGCCGACCCCGTCTAGTATGGGAAAAGGCTTAGTTGTTGTTGTTGTTGTATCAGATTCAAAAGTTCATCTGCACCCTGGATCCAGTTCTCTAAGGTTATTCACAGATCATGATTTAGATAGTCCCAATTTGTTAGTTGAACTCTCTAGTGCTGCTTCCAACCCAAACCAAGCCTTGTTACACACTAAGTGAGGTCACCTA
>JAYKKT010000043.1:1642500-1705000 GCA_036023115.1 Brasenia schreberi
CTGTGGTCGTGAGCGGACCACTCGCAAGTAATGTAAGGTGACCGCCTTAGGCCCCAAGATGATCGATTTTTTGTTCTACACTTACAAATACCGAAGTGTATAGGCCCCAGGTCCCCAAACTCTTTATCTTTTTAGGCCCAAATTTAAACCGCTCCTGCGAATTATCCTTCAGCAAAATATATTTATAAAATGGTTCTGCAATAAGAGGTTCACCGTTGTAACTGCATCTGATCCAGATTCTTCTGCAATATGACGTGGGTCCTTTGAGTATAGAATATGCAATGGATTTCGAGACGGTTCTGCAATTTTCACGTGGGGAATCGACACGTATCGTTTACGTGTCGTGTTGGAGCACCTGAGCCAGGGAACAGTTTCTTATAAATGTTTGTAAGATCAGTAACGTGTCACATGCTCCATCTTCGCTTTCCCTATATCGAGCCCTCCCTCTGCAACTTCTATCATTGGCTTCTTGAGGTTGAAGACAGAGAAAATACGTGGGTGCAGTCATGGCTCGCGCGGTTGGTAAGAACATGGCCGCTCCTCTGCTCTTCCTCAACTTCGCCATGTATGTTGTCGTCATGAGCTTCGCCAGTTGGAATCTCAACAAGTACATTAATGGACAGACTCACCATCCTGGTCTCTCTCTCTCTCTAGATATAGATATAGATGTAGATAGTTTCTCTTTTCTTAGTTGCCGTCTTTTTCATTGAAGGTGTTGCTGGGAACGGTGCGACCATATTCTTCCTCATATTTGCAACACTAGCATCCGTAGTTGGCATTGCTTCAAAGTTTTTAGGTGGAAACCACTTGAGGTTCTGGAGGCATGACAGTTCGGCTGCTGCTGCGGCCTCTGGTATTGTTGCATGGGCCATCACTGCTTTAGCCTTTGGGTGAGTTTATCCATCATGCAATTTCTTCCTGTGCACCATCTTTCTCTTCTTGTGTGTGCATGCAGTTGTTCTATTCATTGTTATGTTGGTCAGTGGGCTGAATGGTTTCATTTATGATGGGGATCAAGGCTGGCCTGCAAGGAGATCCACATAGGGACCAATAGGGGATGGAGACTGAGGGTGCTGGAGGCCTTGACCATCATCCTAACGTTTACACAGCTGCTTTACTTGATGATCCTCCATGCCGCTCTTGAGAGCGGCACTTACAGAGATACTGACTACCCAGTTGGGGCAGCCGACCCTAAAGGCGGTGGCCTTACTGGTGGGAGGGTCTAAGCCTTTTCAACAACAGCCTCTGCAGGAAAAGAAAACGCATTGTACTTGTTTCACCTCTCTCTCTCTCTCTCACACACACACACAAACAAACACTCACACACACACAAACAAACACTCACACACACAAATGCACACGCATTTATATACGCTCTAATGCTATGTAACTTTTGGTTAATCATGGTTGCAGACGTTGGGATACATGTTTGAGAGTGACCTTTGGTGTCTGTATACGTAGTTTTATACAATGTAATATTTGCTTAGTTCTGTGATATTTTATGACTCGGTTAGAGACTCAATAGTTTTATACGATGCAATCTTTTGCTTAGTTCAGTAATATTTGGAATACTCTTTTTTTCTATTCCGATGTTTTATCAGTCGGTAATCGTTTGAGTAAATAGTTTCGGGTTTGGGGCGGTTCCAGTAGTTCGATCCGATTTGATTGGGTTGTGGGTTGGTGGAGAGGATCCAACAGAACATCACCTCACGGTTGGTGCGCCAGTGGGGATCTGAACGTTTGGCCGGTTTGGGACCGGAGAAACCGGAGTGGGACCAAACAGGAATCCTCAGTTTGATTACAGTTTCACGTTTCAGGAATCCGAACTAGAAACGGAACCGTGGTTCGAAACCAGAACAGACATAGAATAGCGGTTCGTAGGAGATGGTCCCAGAAAGTTATTGGTTCGGGTTCTCAAATTCTTTTAAATGAAAGAAAACTAAAGTCTGCGGCCCTGGTCCCAACTTGGAACCGGACCTGGAACTTGCCCGTAACCAGCAATGGTGACTGGACCCATTGGGAGCTGGAACCATCATGGAATCGGTGGTCACTGTTTGTTCCTGGGAGCCGTTTTGTTGGTTTGCTTGGCCTTTTGTGTCACCGGAACTCGAAAGAAACGTGGTTCCGTTCTATCCTCAACCTTGAACCTGCTGTCTTAGAGAACCGAACCAAATCGTGGTATGGTTGAACAGGCGATTCTGAATCACATTTTTACTTAATTTAGGGTTTTAACTGAATACAGAATATTACGCCATCATATTATTTGGATCTACGGTTCCAGTTTAGTATGCATATGAGATTATAAAATTCACGTATATATATAAACTCTTAAACTTATAAAGTATATGTATATAAGCATATAAACTGTGTGAATTATATGTATACCTATATATGCATATATATGTGACGGTTTGGTTCTCATGTTTCGATTCCAAAAGTGAAACCTTAGAATCAAACCCACTAATGTCTATTCTGTTAGAACCGACTATTCTACGTCTACAATCGAAACTAAACAGCCGGTTTGGCTGTTTGGTCGGTCCTGGCGGTTACTTCAACACTCCGAAACCCATAAATAGAATGGCGATGAAAATCTATTTCATAAGAAAACAATGCACGGCAAGGCAAAATACATTGCAACCTATTTCAAGAGAAGACAAAGACAAAGTAGGATGTTAAAGTAGAATAGATGTCCCCATCTCTTTCAATTATCCAACACGCTTTAGATGAGACCATTATCAGTTTCGAAGTTGCATAGAACATGTCGCTTTGCGGTAGTCTTGGAATGTAAGCTCGCAAAGGTTTAGTGAAGCTTTCAGAGGAATGGAGTCCTATAAAATACCGATGAAGTTGGAAACCAGACCAGGTATCGTGCCTTTGATATCCTTATATAGAAGTCTAAAGATGGGCTCCCATAATTAGAATAAAGAAGAGTTAGATGGGCTCCCATAATTTGAATAAAGAAGAGTTCAGCAAAGGCCATGGAAAGGGCAAACAGAAGAGGAAGAAAGGATGGAAGAGGACAGGAGAGGAAAAGATCGAAATGGGCAAAGATGAACAAATGAAAGGAAGGGCAGAAGAAGAGGACCAGGGACCAATAGATGAAAGAAAAAATAGAACTGAGAAGAGCAAAAGAGCAAAAGAAGAGGTGAAAGAGAGGGTAGAAGAGGACCAAAAACGAGAAGGCAGAGAAGTAGCTGAAAAATGAGGGTCTTTCGGTGTTTTATAAGCTTGAAAGGTAATACTTCAGAAGCCACGGAGGGGCAAATTAAATAAGAGGATCAAGAACGAATACATGAAAAAGAGAGCAGAAGAAGAGGAGCAGCAGAAAGGAACGCATTGAAAAGGACAAAGATGAAACAGAGTGTTCAAGACAAGGACCAGAAACGAACAGGCAGAAATGGCCGAAAGGCAAGGGTCTCTGCTCGAAAGGTAGTTTACACCAGAAGCTTTGCCAGAAGGTGAAGAATTTCTTAAGGTCTGATGTTGGCTTGAGCAAGTACAACACTTGAGGTCAAAGAAGGAAGATATCAAGAATCTATTCGGGTATCACTTGCAATATAATATGAAGCAAGTTTCGCTGTATTAGGTCAACCAAAAGAAGCCGATGCTTGAACACACTTGATGCCGATGCATCTGAATCAAATCTGAGTCAAACTGGTTCGAGTTCCACTACTCGGATTATTCTAAGCAATAACATCAGATTGAGTATCGATTAATGCATTTGCTGTGGTGGGTGAAGGGCGTGGTTGCTGCGCCTTGCTCAACATGTGGTATATAACATCTTTCCATTGAAGGATACACGCCAAAGAATCTACCTCAACAAGCATAGAGCTATGGGCACTGCGATATTGACAGAAGCACATTACTGCCAATCATTATGTTAAGAGTATAAGCGTATAACAAGCAGGACGTGTCTCGCAGAAAGCAATGGTTCTAATAAATTGAATTCAAATATTGAATAAAACAACACTTTTGTTAACAAATGGGAGGCCAAGCCAATGGCATTCACACCCCGATGCGGAACTCACCTGAAACTTGTGCCTCGAGTATGGATTACTTGCAACAATCGGCTATGTTATCTCCTCTACCGATTCAGAGATACGAGAAATCTTACAATCAGACAGCATCATGGAAGATCTTTACCACAAAGGTAAAGATCAATTAAATAGGAGTAATCATCATTGGAGCTGGATTAAAGATCAATTCTTTAGGATGTAGCATTAAATAGCAGCTTTTAGTCAAAGGTACACATAAATTAACGAAATAATCGATTTAAATACCAACAGTATACCAATGAACACCACAAAGGGGAAAGAGAACTCCGTTTTTTAAAACGGTACACACCAAATCCTTGTAAAACCAGATTCACTACTCCAAGAGCGTAGCAATTAACGAAGCATAGCTATAATAAATTCAAATATCAAAACTTAAGACCTGACTAACACCACACAAAGGAGAAAGACGAAACCCATTTTGTTTGCATCACTGACACAAATGACGTATTCAGCAAATTGAAAACATTTGAACAACAAAGTCGATTCAGAATCCATTACAAGCACGATTCGGAATCGAATAACACACATTTTTACCCACTGTCATTCTGCCCATTTCTTGCATCAAAACCAAAGAGAAAAACAATATTCGATTCTACCACATTCAACTCCTTCCATTTACCTCTTAATCCTACTTCCCACCGCTATTCCCTTTCCCTCCGCCGCCAGCACCACCAGAAGAAGAACAACACCCCCCTTGATGGTGGTGATGGTGCTTTCCGCCCGATCCGGAAGCCGCGCCGTCCGTCCGGCCCTTGAGCTGCTTCCTCATATCATAGGCGTCCTCGCCGTCGGCGTAGTACTTGGCCTCGATGTCGTGGATCTTATAGCCTTTGGGAATTCAGTTCTAAACATTGGGTCAAGTGTCGTAGGATTGAGGAGTTAGATCGATCCGCAAAGCGAAACAATAAATTGTAACTTTGGACCTCTGAGCTTGGTTCCAAGGTGGGATGGCCAGTGCCAGCAATGCGGATTTTCAGCAAAGAGAGGTGATGTGGCCGTGGCACTCGTTGGTTTCTTCTTCCATCTTGGCGAGGACGAAGCCGACGATGCGGCCGTTGTAGTCCTCGGCGACGTACAGGAGTTGGGGCCAGGAGAGGATGTGGTAGAAGTAGTACTTCATCTGGAAGTTTGGAAAAGACCATAGCAGTGTCTGATCAAGGAGATCATCTGTTTCGGTCTGGGAAGCCCGGAACACGTATCGGATTGCAATCCCAACCAGTAGTCCTCTATTAGCGATGTATATCTTTGCAAGACCTCGAGGGCAAGAGGAAAGGGTTTGCTTATGAGTGGAATGCTGGTTTGATTTCAGATCCCAACTGATAATCGGTTCAGTTTTGTTTAATAACCGAATTAATTGGAACCAAATTAACTCGTAACCTAATTCAATTGCTACTGAATCCAACCGAATTATTTCGGTTGGTTCTGTTGTTCTATACTGTAGTTGACGATTTTGAAGGTATTCTGGGATCTTAATAAAAAAGTATATATATATATATATATTTGGTTTATACAAGTATCTTTGTTTTTTTAAATGTAAATATTATTTATTTATTTTTGAGATTTCATGATTGAGTTTTGTTTGAACATGATGCTAGCATATGGCAGACAAGTTCACAACATGTACATAATACGTGTGTATGCACATACATGCGCGTGCACACATAGGTTCACAACATGTACATAATACTTGTGTATGCATATACATATGGAAAGGGATTGGTGGTGGTATGTAGGTCCTAAAAAATCTCAACTTATGTCAACTGATGGTTGCAATTTGTATTTAAAATATAAAAGGTGTAATATGAATAATAATGTAATTTTTTAATTTAAATTTTAATCATTGATGGCTTAAGATAGATAATTAAAACTTGTTTGGATTTGCTAGCATGTAAGTTTGCTAGCACATGCTAGCAAATTGCAAGACATGAAGAGGGGGGATAGTTGTAAATCTCAAACCCCATGAGTGCTCAAATTTACTTATCATTTCAATTATCTCGTCTTTAATATGAATGGTGAAAATGAACAAAAATGTGCATTAAATGCAAAGTAAAAAATAGTTGATTTGAGTAGTATGAATATATATATATATATATATATATATATATATATATATATATATATATATATAAAGAAAGAGAAATTACATGCTTAAATACACTTAAAGATTTCTACTATTTAATTGGTGTGATCAAGAGATTTGAATTTTAAAAGTATTATTATATTTTTTATCTTTTATATTTAATACATATGGTATATTAAATTACTTTTAAATTAAAATCTTTACCATCAATTATGAGTATGTTCTTTTCTCTCTCTCTCTCTCTCTCTCTCTCTCTCTCTCTCTCTCTCTCTCTCTCTCTCTATATATATATATATATATATATATATATATATATATATATATATATGTGTGTGTGTGTGTGTGTGTGTAAAAATGAGATCATGTCCATCGCTCATGTTGTTCAACTATTCTTTTCTGAGGTACGAGTATAAGTTTAAAGATGGTAAGGGTATTTAAAAATAATGAAAATTAACTTTATTACATTATGTCATTAAAAGGTCACGATCAAATGTGAGTGAACCACATTAATGGCGAGTAGGATCCAATCTTTCTCTATAGTGTGCACATAAATAAAATATGTTACACGTATGCAAAATAATATACATATTTTTAAATTTTTAAATTCAAATCTTAATCAATTTGAGATTTGTTTCAATCTCTTAAACACTTAAGTGTCCTAGGAGGTTCTCCGTCTCCCAAATATATATGATGATTGAAATGTATTTGAATATATACGGGGAAAAACTTTACAATAACAATCCGACACAGCTTCTGTGGGGCGGCAACAAGAAGTTCAACTCTTAAAAGCTTGGGAGCAGAGTTAGATGGGCCTCAAAGGTGTGGTAGAAAATTTCGTTGTGTGTATGGATGGTTTATGTAAGCTTTGTGACATGGAAGGACGCATGAACACTTCAGTCTTGCAAATCAGTTCCACAGATATGGAGAAAACTGGTCTGGTTGTGTGATGTGAAGTGGAGGGAACAGGCCACCATCTCAGGAGCTTTAAGAAGATGGGCAGTGCAGAAATGGAAAGACAAGCTCCATTGCAGATCGGGATGATGATCAGATGCATTTGGGAGAGAAGGAACGGCTTGACGTTTGCAAACTGCAACAAGGACTACAAGGGTTTTGAAGCTTAGTTGCTTAATGTAGTAGTAAGAGCAAGTGTGATTTATATTGAAGAAAACTACCACCATTAGTATGCAATGCTGGTTGTATGCAAACAGATGGGTTCTTCCCCTTGGTGGTGTTTCTAAAATCTCAATTTACAGTCGAGGAAAGCGATCGAGATCACACCAGATGCTTTATTGGAAGAATATTGGACAATTAAGCCTCTCTGAAGAAAGTGCAGATAAAGAGTCTTCAAGGCAAGACATCGTGGGTGACTGCAGTGCAAAGAGCAAGTTTGCAGCAACCTGACAAGAAGCAAATACATGGAGATATGGTGCACCCACTCAAATAATTCGGTTCTTTGGATACCAAAAGTTGAATAGCTGCCTGTTAGTGATGTTAATCCTTTGTTTTGAATATGCTGTAATTACTGATCTAATTAGACATGTTCGGTTCCGTTTAACCCATAACCTAGAATCATTACCAACCCGTTTGGGGCTTGTTCCAGTTGCGGTCTCATAATTGTCGGTTCCAAGGTGGTTTAGGTTTGAGTCCGGACTGAAACCTGTAATACTATTAAAAATTGAAATTTATAGGAAAAATAGAACTGGAACCAATGGTTTCGGTTCTTGTTTTATAAAAAGTGAAACAAAAACCGAACTGGATGATCCCTGGTTCTGGGCTCGGTTCCAGTTTTAAGTTCAGTCAGTTCCTGGCCCAATTTGGTTCTGTTTGGAATCACTGGACCAGTTAAAAACCGTTCATGTCTAGCTGTATCTTAATGTGCACCTGATAGAAGTCTCCCTAACCCCAGCTCTAATATAAGTAGAAATTGTGGCCTTTTTCAAAGCACACCCTTAAATTCTCATCCATAAGTGTTTTCTTTTTGTGGGGGAGACCGGGCTTGTGGCTGAAGATAGACCCACATCCCAAGTATGGAACTCACAACCTTCAATTTGTGAGTGCAGCTCTTAGCCAGATGAGTTTACAAGTGGTTATGAATTCCTTCACTGTGGATAGAATTGACAAGAGGGCCCAATGACAGTACCTTGTAGGAAGTTGGTACCATTCTTGTCTAAGCCCATTAGCTTTTAGGATTGGTAAACAAGGGTCGACCCACTTGGGTGTGAGGTGAAGCATCTCTTATATGAAAATTTCTTAGATCTACCTTTGTTGTGTATAGAAAATATAAGTGTTTTGTGGACATAAAATACAAGTACACCTTTGGTTGGATAAGCTCTAAAAGCTCATTTAATGATTTTTTTTTATGTTGTTAGCTCTCAATGGTAGGATGCTCCATCCCCGTTGATGCTCATGATGAGTTCGATTCCATGGTGGGTGTTATAGGCTTTGGCCTCTTCTTGTAACCAAAAGAAAAAACCTTGAACCGAGTGAGGACAAAATTGTGATAAAGCATTTTGCTCAGTTCGATGGTTTATTGGAAGAGCTTGAAATCGAAGTAAAAAAAGAGCTCGAAGAGGAACTCTACTTGTTTATTCTTCATGCCGCTTGTTCTTCATCCAACTTATATGTATAAACGAACGGTAAGGATTTCGACGGGTAGTCTTCCGTCATGCTTAAGCCCTTCGCCTCTGAGGTCAGAGTTTGCAGCGGAATTAGACGGGTTACAAAATGAAGATGTTATTTGTTTGTATTTTTCTTAATATATTCACTCTATTCTTTGTACAGTATTTATTGACAATTTACAATTTCATCTTCTTGGTTTTCACGTATGGGCTTTCCGGTACAAGCCGTTCTGTGTCTATAATTTTTTGGTTTAATTTCTCTAATGTTATCTTTTTTTTTCTCTTGTAACATCTTACAGCCTGAGAATAACTATTTTTTGTTACGTCTCTCACTTGGTCATTCGATTTAAGTATCGTGACATACTGGTTTTGCGTCCTACTTTTGTAGGGTTTTTCAAGTTATGTCATGTATGATTATTATTTCAATTATCACCCGTTGTGTGGTTTCTTACCTACACAACATTCAAACGTATCTTAAACTCTTTTTTGTAACATGGTTTGAGAAATGATCTTATGTTTTGCCTTTAGTCAAGGGGTCTGCCAATATATCATCAGTTGGCATGTATGAGATAAATATTTTCTTTACAATAACCATATCATAAACATAATTATATTTAACCATTATATGCTTCATTTTGGAGTTACCAGTTTCTCTCTTAATTAGAGTACTTGTTGTATTATTGTCATAATAAATGACAATCGGCTAGTTGGCTATATTCATATTCAAATCACGTTAGAAGCGGCTTATCCAAACGGTAGTAGTTGCAGCTATACAACAAGCTATATACTCAACTTCGTATGTATGCAATACTACACACTCTCTTAATTAGAGTAATTGTTGTATTATTGTTATAATAAATGACAATCAGCTCGTTGGTTATATCCAATTTCAAATCACGTATGAAACGACTTATCCAAACGCCAGTAGTTGCAGCCATACAATAAGCCACATACTCAACTTCGTATCTATACAATACTACATAACTCTTTCTTGGAAGCTCAAGAAACAACTCCACCTCTAAATAAGAATATTTGACCAAGGTTGATTTGTTGTTATCTTTGTTACCAACCAAGTTAGCATATGAGTATCCTACCACTTTAAGTTATCTACTTGAAAATATAGTTTGAAGTCTTTTCTTCTCTTAAGATATCTTCATGATTATCCGATATTGTCATCTAGGATTACTTTGATATCTACTCACAAGACCAATACCAAAGTTATATCAAGCCTTCTACATAACATAAAATACATCAAGCTCTTCATAACTTGTGTATAAGGAACATTAAGCTTATCATTTAATTTGAATAAACCTTATTCATCATCGAACAATTCTAAAAAGACTATCATTTTATGATTCGCTATATTTATCTTGCCAGGGACAAATCTAACTTCAAAACCCTTCTTAATTAAGGTAGAGATCGAAACCAAATTATACCTTATCATTGGAACAATTAGTATATCAGTTAGAACAACCTGTGTGTGTCTTATGTAAAAATCCTAAAGGACCCACACCAAGGACATTTGATAAGATGTTATTTCTCATATATATCTTATGTTCTCCTGTTTTATATTTTTTTAGGTCTATTACCTTTTTTTGTTGTTCCAGATATCTCTTGTTACTTAGGGTGGGTGATCCACTTATCAAATGGATATCGGTGATCCATTTAAAGACATTCAAGAAAGAGTGTCTACCATGGTTCTCTTTTCTTTTTTTATTTACGATGTGTGTGCAAGTTTCGGACTGTCAAACCTTGATACTAATGATGGACTATTTCCGACCGTCGTTCAACTCTTCACGTGGGAGAAAGTGATAGCTAAGAAAGAAGGGAAAGAAGAAGAAGGTACGTAGTTTCCGCAGGAAATGATTGCACACAGTTTCCGATGTTCTTTGTTTGCATTTTTTAGTGTATTTATTGTATTTTTTTTTTGTAGCGTCGTGTGTATCCAACGTGTTTCGTTTAATTTGTGTACCATTTCTTGTTGTATCGTAACGTTTTAACGTGTGATTTTACCTTATACATTTGACCTTCGCTTTCATATACGAGTGGTATCTTCGTCCACCCGTTTGGTCCTTCGCTTGTTCTTCCGTCTGAAAAGTAACTGATGTGAGTAAGGGGTTCTACACCCACACTGTTTTCTCCACGTTTGTTTTGTGTTTCTGAGAGGATTAACAGTCAACCCAATATGTGGGTATTGCGCAGGGAGAATCATATTGTTGGAAACGGCAACAAGTTGGCTGGTTTAAAGCCAATGGACGCGGAACAATTGAGAGAATATGGTCACAATGTCGTAGATTTCGTCGCCGACTACTATAAAACCGTTGAGAGTTTTCCCGTCCTTAGCCAAGTTAAGGTGAATATCTGCGTGCATTCATGTTGTTGGGCTCGAATTAAATGGTGGTAGTTTCAATATGGATGGTGGCCCTGTTGAAAAGAAAAAATAAACGGGTAGCGGTAATTTCTTAATTGTTTGCATCGTTTTGTTCTAGTTCCCTGGAAGTTTAAGATTGTTGGCGTTCTTCGTGTCGTTTGATTCCATTTAAGTCCAATGCTTTCTAACCGATCCTTGTCATTTCTTTGCTCATGGTTTTCGGTCCAGACGGATAGTAATAAATAACTTTCAGTTAGTTTCTTGAATCCACTAGTGAACTTGTTGTTCTCCTTTTGCATTATCACATATCTTGAAGAGCTTATGGATTTCTTTGTGAAATTGGTTGTAGCCCGGATACTTGAAAGAAATTCTACCTGAATCAGCTCCAACTCACCCTGAGCAGCTGGAGGATGTTCTTGATGGTAGAGTTCATATCATGTTGATTCTCGACAAAGTTTGTGTTTCCTCAAATCTTAACTTTGCACTTTGATTTTAGATTGTGTCATGGTAGATTTTAATCAGATTGGGACAGTGCGTTGAATCATGTTAATCGTATACAATGCTTTGGTATTGAACTCAGATATCTGCATTTGCAGTCAAATCGACAGGTGAAGTTGGTATTTCTCTTGTGCATTATGCAGATCTTTGGCGCAAGATTGTCCCTGGTGTTACACACTGGCAGAGCCCGAACTATTTTGCATATTTTCCATCTAATAGTAGCACAGCTGGGTTTCTTGGCGAAATGCTTAGTGCTGGCTTTAATATTGTGGGGTTTAGTTGGTTAACTTCGCCTGCTGCGACGGAGCTTGAGGTGATTGTGATGGATTGGCTTGCTAAAATGTTGAAACTACCTGAACAGTTCCTCTCATCAGGTATAGAGTTGTCTTAAACTCTACTGGTTTCATTCTGTAAAACTTTGTGCACAATATAGTAGTTATTTATTTTCATAACTAAAAATTACTAATGCATCAAGTGGGTTACCAGGGAAGCTATGTCACATGGGTGCGGGTGCGGACATGGGTGTGGTTGCGGGATATGGTAAATTTCAAAAATTTTAGGTGTGGCGATACGGCTAAGGTATATAATATTATATATATATATATAATATTCAAGCTATAACAAGTAATACATCAATTAACATAAGTACATGACAATAGTAAGTACACACCTTTATATTAAAGAAAAACATAGAAACGGTAAACAACTACTAATTTCATCATAATACACAAGTTAATCAAAAGAATATAGTCGACAATAGCATGAATTGAAAAAGACATACTCTGTGATAGGTTGCTCAAGGAGGTCGCTGGTCAAAGAAGAGTTGGGATGCGCAAAACTAAGAAATTTAACTGATCAACTAAATTACACTAAGAAGCCATACTGATAAGCTTATAGTTATACTAGATTTCCATGTCATAATCATTCATCGTAATCTCATCATATTTTCAACCAAGACACTGTCCAACTAAACAAAAATAAAGGGTAAAAAGAACTCTAGTGTCCGCCCAAACTTCATGAGATCACTGAGGACATTTAGTTATGAGCTCACGGCATAAAGAAACAAACCTAGTGGTATCTCCACTAAGCATAAAACAAGCTAATAAATGAATAAGTTAGTAAAGAAAGATCTCGATAAATTAAATGATCTCCGGCGTGACTCAAACAGGAAGGATGTCCAGCCTATAAATCAGAACCCAAAGAAGAAAATGCTTCAAAGGGATAAATCAAAAGCAAACATGGAAAAAAGCAAAGCTAAAATTCCACTAAAAGCTCCTAAAATGGTGTGGGACCAACCAAGTTTTGAATGGCAGACCAAGCTCAGAACCCTAAACCATCTAGCAAGAAGCAGGATTCATCTGGAAACCTCCCTCAACATATCTGAAAAGGTGACAAGACAAAGATCTCAAAATATGCATAAAACAAGATCAAGAGCTAGACAGAAAAATAAAGAAACTCACCTAGGGAAGGGACAACGAATATCTCAGATGCCCTGGCCTTGCTTGACCGGCCGCAGAGGAGGTCGCCCGTGGAACGCTAATGGATATGCAGAGGAGGTCGCCCGTGAAATGCTGATGGACATGCAGAGCCGCAGAGGAACAAACACGGGGGCTCCTTTTATACCAGATGGCCTAAAAACATGGTATATAGACTCCGACACGTTGACCACATCCCAAATCGTCTATGACATGTTGACCGTGTCTGCAAATCATGACACAGTGTCGGTGTCGGTGTCGCACTAGTGTCGGTGCCAACACTCCACCTCTTAGAGGTATTTGTGTGACTTAGCTGAGAAGCATATTTTATCTAGTGCATTTCTGCATAAAGCTCTATTAAAGGCATGAAAAAGTATCCATAATTTTTTTGGTATCAATATTATAGGAGATCTCTTGGCCCACCTATATGCTTATCGTGTCTGCCCACATTATGTGTGAAAAGGTTTGGTTGTTGTTGACTCTCTTATACTGTCAGGCACATGCATCTCATTCTTCCATGGTGTTCGTTGTTAAATTCCTCTTGTTCTCAGCTACACCAACTTAACGAACCCCTCTTATCTTATGCCAGAAAGAGCTTTAGCCTTTATTACTTCCTACCACTTTGCCTGTAGTATTTGGCATTGATTGTAGGAAAACCTGATGCAGGAAATGGTGGTGGAGTAATTCAGGGGACAGCGAGTGAAGCACTTCTAGTTGCAATTTTAGCTGCGCGTGATCAGGCATTGAGGCGAGATGAGTCTGCTGGCATTGATAAGCTTGTAGTTTATGGATCAGACCAGACTCATTCATCCCTTAAAAAAGCATGTCAGGTGTGTAGATGATTTTAATTGCTTCAATCAAGATCTTGGTTACAACATGTGCCTTTGATGGTCTAAGACCAGTGTTGTTTGTACCTTATCGTATCGTATTGTAAATTTTTTAAAAACACTTTAAAAATTACCAAAAAAAGAGAAAAATTCAAGTTGAGTAAAAATTCATTATTCGCCATTCAAATTTCAATGGATAAGCATTTAAGTAGTACATCTTTATATTTAAACAAGTAACAAAATTACAACTTCTATAATTTAAAAAAAATTACATATTATAATCCGAATTATCAACTAAATAATCTTCGTCTTCTCCTCCTTCTTTTGCAGATATTGTTGCGCTACTTTCAAATTGATCATCCACTTCAGTTAGGAGTGCATTTCTTCATCATCTTCCATAATCCACTCTTCAAAGATATCAAAATTATCAAAGGTTTATTGGATCAAATTGAATACAAAATTACCTCTATCAAAGTCACATGTTGCAATGGATTAAAACTAGGTCATTGAGCCACTTGTCATTGAGCCACTTGTGTTCCAAATTGTTACATTTAAAGACACTCCAATTTCTTTTACAACTAGTTACACTATGTTCGACTCAGAACCCTTATTGCAAAATCTCTAAGTTTGTGCAATCACTTCCAAACCTAGTCCACCAAACATCTAACAAAAAAAACAAATATAAAAATCTATTCATTTATAAATATAAGATTTAAGAAACTTAAATATTAAGATAAATAACTTACCTAAGTGCATATTAGTATGGTTGTAAATGACTATAGAGAAGCTCATCAAGAGAATACATTATTATAGATCTTCATTTCATGATGTATAACATCTACTCTACTCTCATTGGGGACCAATTTGTCTATGCAATCAATGATACTTCTATTCAGTGTTATTCGACGTTTATCGTATCGTGTATCATTTTGGTCCATGATACGATACATATCGTATGATTTATTATCATAATTTAATACTATAAAATTGGTAAAAATTCAAAAAGATGAGTAAAAACAAGAAAAAATATGATAATTATAAAGAATTCATATAATTCAAAAGTTTAGTAGATATTCATCATTTACCATTCAATAATTGAAAAAGAATTGCATATTTTGAATTAGAATCCTTAGAAAAAAATACCACTTTCATAATTGACAAAAATATATTTACACATTATAATAAAGATCTTTATGCTAAGAAAACTACTGAAACTTTAGAGGCTTATAAAAAAGCAAAGAAGGAAGCGAAAAAGGCCGTGAGTGAAACAAAAGCTAAAATTTGGGAGGATTTATATAAAAAACTCAACTCAAAAGAGGGTGAAAGAGATATTTTTAGGATAGCTAGGGCTAGAGATAAGAAAACTAAAGATCTTAATTATGTTAGATGCATCAAAGATGAGGATGAAAAAATTCTAGTGGCAAATGATGATATAAGAAATAGATGAAAAAACTATTTTTATAAGCTTTTTAATGAAAATAAAGATGCTAGTATTAACTTAGGGGAGTTAGCCAAATCAGAAAAGTATATAAACTACAATTTCGATCGACGTATTCAAAAGAATGAAGTCAAAGAGGCTCTTAAACATATGAAGGGTGGTAAATCGGTAGGATCAGATAATATTCCTCTAGAAGTTTGGAAAATACTAGGAGAAATAGGAATCACTTGGCTCACAAGACTATTTAATGAAATATGAAAAAACCAAAAGATGCCCGAGGAATGGAGAGCAAGTACACTTATACCCATATATAAGAACAAGGGAGACATTCAAAATTGTGTGAATTATCGAGATATCAAGTTACTGAGCCATACTATAAAATTATGAGAAAGAATTATCAAACGTAGGTTAAGACAAGTATCAAGTATAACGGAGAACCAATTTGGATTCATGCCAGGCAGATCTATTATTGAAGCGATTTACCTTTTGAGACGTTGGACTCATGAAGGAATGACTGACTTCTTTGAAGTTAATATTGGGTTATGTCAAGGATCAACTTTAAGTCCATACTTATTTATAATGGTGATGGATGAGTTAACAAAACATATTCAAGATGAAGTACCTTGGTATATGTTATTTGTAGATGATATTGTATTAGTGAAAGAGTCTAAGGAAAAAGTTAATAGAAAATTGGAACTATGGAGAGAAACATTAGAAAGCAAAGGCCTCTGACTTAGTAGAAGAAAGACAGAATATATGGAATGTAAGTTTGATCATTTGGTTACCTCAGAGGACATAGAAATTAAAATTGGCACACATTGCATCCCCTAAAAGGAAAGTTTTAAATACCTAGGATCAATTTTTCAGAGTGATGGAAGAATTGATGGAGATGTTACGCATAGAATTAATGCTGGTTGGTTAAAATGGAGAGGAGCATTAGGTATTCTTTGTGATAAGAAGATACCAGTAAAGTTAAAAGGTAAATATTATAGAGCAACAATTAGGCCTGCCATGTTTTATAATTATGAGTGTTGGGCAGTTAATCATCAACATGTACAAAAGATGTCTGTGACAGAAATGAAGATGTTGAGATGGATGAGTGGTCATGCAAAAAAAGACCGTATACATAATGAGGTTATTAGAAACAAATTGCACCACTAGAGGATAAAATGAAAGAATATCGTTTAAGATGGTTTGGACATATAGAAAGAAGATCAAAAGAAGAACCTGTAAGAAGGTTAGAAAAACTAAATTTGGAAAGTATTAAAAGTGCTAGAGAACGATTACAAAAGTATTGGAAAGAAACAATAAAGAATGATCTAGCTTATTGTGTGTTAACTGCTAACATGGCACATGATAGGGATCTGTGGAAACAAAGAATCCATGTAGCCGACCCCATCTAGTGTGGGAAAAGGCTTAGTTGTTGTTGTTGTTGTAATCAGGATCATCAACTAAATAATCTCTTCTCCTTGTTGAAGATCTTTACCACCTTCTTCTTTAAAATCAAAATCTTCAACACCTTTGATGATGTTGTTGCTATGCTCCTTCTAAATTAATCCATAGAATATCTTATTCGGTTAGGAGTGCATTTGCTTGATTATATTGCATAATTTACTCCTCTAATATATCAAAATTATCCAAACTTATTGGATCAAATTGATTTTTTTCTCTATTTAACTTTTTTAATTGCTTAAAAGAAAGAAAGAAAAGTAATTAGTAAATAACATTAACAATTAAAGTCAAACAAAGTATTGAATTGAATCTTTAAGTAGTAACTAATACAAGATCATCTCTATCAGAGTTGCATGTTATAATGGATGAAAACTAAGTCATTGAGCCGCTTATATTCCAACTTGTTACGCTTTTTGTGTGATGTATTGAAAGACACTCTAATTTCTTTCACAACCAGTTGTACTATAGGTTTGGCTTAGAACTCTTACTGCAAAATCTCTAAAGTTTGAACAATTACTTTCAAACCTATTCCATCAAACATCTTATAGAAAAATACAACTATCAGGGACTTAATCCACAATAAATATAAGATTTAAGAAATTTAAATATGAAATAAGCAGTTTACTTGGGAGCATATTGGTGTTGTTACGAATTGCTACAAGCAAGCCCATTAAGTGAAGAGCATTATCATAAATCTCCATCTCTCGATATATAACATCGATTATATTCTCATCAAGGACTAATCTGTCTATATAATCAATGATACCTAGGTTTACCTTACTGTCCATTTTAAAGCTTGTTGAGTACCTAAATGCTGGGTTTAAGTAATAAGTTATTGTGTGAATAAACTAATGCAATTGTTTGTTTCATCTGTTATCTATAATATTTCACACGAGTATATAATCCCTCTTTCTTTCATTAAGATTACTTTTAATACCTTTTTTTATCCTATCCATCACTTCATAAAGATAGCCCATAGATGGTTTCTCCTCGCTACCAGCCAATTTCAAAACTTTCACTAAAATCTTGAACAGTCTAATACATGCATTCCAAAATGTACTCCTACAGACTTCACTGAAATCTCATTTAACTTTTTGTTTCTTTTATTTTTAGACAACTGTGCAAATTGCTACCACTCATTAGAGGAGAACATTTTCTTCAAGGCTTATTTTTGTTTCATAATACTCAATAGATAAAAAAATTAGTTGCAAACCAAGTTGCAACTGTACGAAGGAGCTCTGCACCATCTATACATCTCCTTATCATATATAATACAAAAGCACGATTGTAGATAAATTTGATGATATCTTGGTAACACTTAGTTACTAATAACCTTTATTTCATCCATCTCACTAATATCCTCAAGGATGATATCTAAACAATGGGATATACATGGTGTCATATAGAAACTCCCATAAGTTTCTACTAACTCCTTTTGAGCTGCTTTACGCTTAATTGCATTATCTAAAATGAATTGGACTATATTCTCTAGTCCAACCTTGGATATCACCTTATCAAACTCTTGCATTAGGACTTCTGCAATATACCTCTCTATTGATATGTCTAGAGATCTAAAAAACATAAGTCTTTTAGAATAATAGATAAGAAAGTTTAACAAAGTACTTCCATACCTATTTGTCCATCCATCGCCATAATACTGCATCCAGTCTCCTTCTGTAACTCTCTCAAAGCCGAGCAATATTCTTGCACTTTAAGAACAATCTAATCTAATAGTTTTTCTCTAAACTTTTGATAAGAAGACATTTTACCCCCTAGACCAATGTTAGCAATTTCATCTTCCATTGCTTTAAAATAAAAGTTGTTTGCTGCATTAAATAGAATGCATGCATCATAAAACCATCTTTCTAGTGCAAGGTCTGCCTACTCATGCAATTGCTCTAAAGCTATAGCAATACGAATTCTAGATCGAGCATCATGTGTAGTGTTAAGAGGAAAAAATAATTGTATGCCAGAGGAAGATCTTCCTCTACTCCTTCCTCTTCTACAACTTCCACTTGCAACATCTTAAACAACCCTCTTTCTCCTAGTTGATGGTCGAGAACTACTATTACCAATATCTGTCCTGACATTATAAGGAATACTATCACTCAATCCAATAATGGCTTTTGGTAATTTTCTAACTCTACCTATGCAGTGAGCAACTTCTTTTCTAGTCCCTGTTAGGTAATATTTTAATCATGAAATTCTACCACTAACCACATTCTCATAAAAAAATTATTTTATCTTCAATCTGTTTTCCTCAATAACTGTTATATCCCATTATCATACCGGATCATCATACCGAGATTAGGAGTCCCTAATATCCCTTCCTGCCATCTCAATTTAACATTTCAATCCAATAAAAAACTTAAAAATAAAAGCACTTCATAAATCTCCAATCTTCACATAACACTCAAATAGAGTGTCTTTTACTTCACGAATATAATAAAAATCATATCCACGTACTTTATAACTTAATATTTTGTCATTCAAAAAAATAAAAATACAAATAACACCAAAAAACAATAAATATAAAAAAATTACAAAACTCAAAACCTGAGTTGAGAGCCTTGCATGTATGTCATGGAACACTTTTTTTAGAGTTTTGAACACAAAAAAGAGGGGGAGACATCAGAGACATACTTGGGAGCTTTTGTGAGCGTTGAATAGAAGCAAGAAACTCACAAAAATGCGGGTTTCAGTACGATTCGGGCGATACTGGTCATATCGTGTGATACAGCTTGTATCGTACAATATGGTCCAATAATCGCTTGTGTGCAATACAACTCTATATATTGTATTATGGAGTCACACGATGCGATACGGAGAACATTGCTTCTATTAACCTCACTGTCTCTTTTAAAAGTTGTAAAATACTTAAATGTTGAATTTGATTAGTAAGTTGTTCCATGAATAGGATGATATAATTGTTTGTTCCATCTATTATAAATAATTTTTTATACAGGTACATCATTACTCTTTCTTTAATTAAAATTGATGGTGATAGCTTCTTTAGCCCTATCCATGGCTTCATGAAGATATCCCATAGATGGCTTTTCCTCACTCTTAGTCAATCTTAAAATTTTGACCAAAAGGCTTATGATCCTTAATAATCTAATACAGGAGTTCCAAAATGTACCGTACCTGAAATCTCATTCAATTTTCTATTTTTTCTATTTTGGGGTAACTCTAGTTGCCACTCATTTGAGGCAAACATTATCTTAAGACTTGTTTTTGTTTAACAATACTCTACACTGATAAGAAATTAGTTGCAAACTGAGTAATTCAATTTTCTATTTTTCCTATTTTGAGGTAACTCTAGTTGTCACTCATTTGAGGCAAACATTCTCTTTAAGACTTGCTTTTGTTTAACAATACTCTACACTGATAATGAAATTAGTTGCAAACTGAGTAATAGGCATATGAAGGAGCTCTGCACCATTTGTATATCTCCTTATCATACATAGTACAAATGTATGGTTATAAATAAATTTAGTGATATATTGACATCATTCAGTTGTGTTAGGCTTTCGACAGCCAGCGTAAAATTTCGTCGGATTTTTATAACATGGATTATAAAAATTATGAGCATTGCTTTGGAGCATCCCCGCCTAAGGACGTGCTGCAGAGCCTGAATGCAGTAATAAGTAAGCAAGGGCCACTACATTTTCGCCCGAATGTAGTGAATCAATTACAGAGAGTGTTCCCACATCATGGACGGGTGTGGGTAAAGAAGTTAGTCCTGCTACATTGTTGCCCGAATGTAGTGAAAATTTTTTAGAGAGGGTCTCCACATTTTGATTATGGACGGATGCGGGGGTAAAAAAGCTAGTCCTAGATAATAAGATTCGTATTGGTTCTTGGAATATCGAAAGATTATCCGGTAAGCTAATGGAGGTGGTAGATAGTATGATTCGGAGAAAGATTCATATTCTATGTTTACAAGAGACAAAATGGGTCGGAGAAAAAGTAAAAGAGATAAAGGATATAGGTTTTAAATTATGGTACTCTGGTAAATAAAAGGCTCGAAACAAAGTTGGTATTATCATAAATAAAGATTTAAAGGATAGTGTAGTAAACATACAAAGATATAGTGACCGAATCTTGATGTTGAAATTAGTTTTAGGAGTAGAGGTTTTGGATATAGTTTGTGCTTACGCACCTCAAGTAGGATTAGAAGATAGTATAAAGACAGTTTTTTGTGAAGAGTTAGATAAGGTGATTCAAAAGATTCTACAAAGGAAGATGATTTGTTTAGGAGGAGACTTAAATGGACATGTCGGTAAAGAGGCATTAGCGTATCAAGGTATTCGTGGAAACTTTAGTTTTGGGGATATAAATGAGGAAGGTAGGGAGATTTTAAATTTTGCTATGGCATTTGATCTCTTTATAGTCAATATAATCTTCAAAAAATGAGATGAACATTTAATTACTTATAAGAGTGGCTTATCACAAACACAAATTGATTACTTTATTTGTAAAAAAAAAGATAGAGCACGTTGCAAAGATTGCAAGGTAATTCCTGGAGAAAGCTTAACCACCCAACATTGACTTTTAGTTATGGATTTACAAATAAAAAAATGGACAAAGAAGAAAAGAGTGCATCGAGCTATTTTGACTAAATGGTGGAACCTCAAAAGCGAGAAAGAAGATATATTTAAAGAGAAAGTCCTTGAAGAAGATGTTTGGAATTATGTTGGTACACCCTGTGATATGTGAAATAATATGGCTATAAATATTAGGAAAGTGGCGAAAGATGTACCGGCACAAAAAGAAGCTTGGTGGTGGAGTGAAGTACTACAAAATAAAATCAAGGTAAAGAGGGCATGTTACAAATTACATTATGTTAAGAAAACTAGTGAAACTTTAGAGGCTTATAAGAAAGCAAAGAATGAAGCAAAAAAGGCCATGAATGAAGCAAAAGCTAAAATTTGGAAGGACTTATATAAAAAACTCAACTCAAAAGAGGGTGAAAGAGATATTTTTAGGATAGCTAGAGCTAGAGATAAGAAAACTAAATATCTTAATTATGTTAGATGCATAAAAGACGAGGATGAAAAAATTCTAGTGGCAAATGATGATATAAGAAATAGATGGAAAAACTATTTTTATAATCTTTTTAATGAAAATAAAGATGTCAGTATTAGCTTAGGAGAGCTAGCCAAATCAGAAAAGTATATAAACTACAATTTCTACCGACATATTCAAAAGAATGAAGTCAAAGAGGCTCTTAAACATATGAAGGGTGGTAAATCGGTAGGACCATATAATATTCCTATGGAAGTTTGGAAAATACTAGGAGAAATAGGAATCACTTGGCTCACAAGACTATTTAATGAAATGTGAAAAAACCAAAAGATGCCCGAGGAATAGAGAACAAGTACACTTATACCCATATATAAGAACAAGGGAGACATTCAAATTTGTGCGAATTATCGAGGTATCAAGTTAATGAGCCATACTATGAAATTATGAGAAAGAATTAACGAACGTAGGTTAAGACAAGTATCAAGTACAACAGAGAACCAATTTGGATTCATGCTAGGCATATCTACTATTGAAACGATTCACCTTTTGAGACGTCTTATGGAACATTTTAGAGTAAAAAAGAAAGACTTTCACATGATATTTATTGATCTAGAAAAAGCTTATGATAGAGTACCAAGGGAGGTTCTTTGGAGAACTTTGGAAAAAAGAGGTATCCTATTGACATATATTAACCTTATAAGAGACATATATGATGGTGCAAAAACATGTGTGAGGACTCATGAAGGAACGACATACTTCTTTGAAGTTAATATTGGGTTACATCAAGATCAACTTTAAGTCCATACTTATTTATAATGGTGATGGATGAGTTAACAAAACATACCTTGGTGTATGTTATTTGCAGATGACATTGTATTAGTGAAGGAGTTTAAGGAAAAAGTTAATAGAAAATTGGAACTATGGAGAGAAACATTAGAAAGCAAAGGCCTCCGACTTATTAGAACAAAGACAGAATATATGGAATGTAAGTTTGTTCATTTGGTTACATAAAAGGATATAGAAATTAAAATTGGCACATATTGCATCCTTCAAAAGGAATGTTTTAAATACCTAAAGAATTGATGGAGATATTACACATAGAATTAATGCTGGTTGGTTAAATGGAGAGGAGCATTATGTATTCTTCGTGATAAGAAGATACCATTAAAATTAAAAGGTAAATATTATAGAGCAACAATTAGGCCTGCCAAGTTTTATGGTGGGCAGTTAATCATCAACATGTACAAAAGATGTCTGTGACAGAAATGAAGATGTTAAGATTGATGAGTAGTCATACAAGAAAAGACCGTATACATAATGAGGTTATTAGAAACAAATTAGGAGTGGCACCACTAGAGGATAAAATGAGAGAATATTGTTTAAGATGGTTTGGACATATAGAAAGAAGATCAAAAGAAGAACCTTTAAGAAGGTTAGAAAAACTAAATTTGGAAAGTATTAAAAGAGGTAGAGGACAACCACAAAGAAACAATAAAGAATGATCTAGCTTATTGTGAGTTAACTGCTAACATGGCACAAGATAGTAATATGTGGAAACAAAGAATCCATATAGCCGACCCCATCTAGTATGGGAAAAGGCTTAGTTGTTGTTTTGTTGTTGTTGTTGTATTGACATCATTCAGTTGCTACATTTTACCTCATCATCTCTTCAATATCTTCAAGGTTGAGATCTAGAAAATGGGTTTCACATAGTGTCCAATAAAAGTCTCATAACTGTCAGTTAACTCCTTTGTAATTGCTTTATAGTTGCATTATCTATAATTAATTAAACTACATTTTCACGCCAACCTCCACTAGCACCTTATAAAATTCTTGCTTTAAAACCTCTGCAGTGGCATTCTTGTGACATGTCTTGTAATCTAAAAAAAAAGTCCTTTAGGATAATAGGTAAAGAAGTTTAATAAATTATTTCCTCACCTATCTGTCTATCCAACTGTCATGATAGTACATCTTGTCTCCTTTCATAATTCCTACAAAGTCAAATAAATTCTGGGACTTCAAGGATGGCCTTATCTATTAAACCAATGTTAGCAATCACATATGCTATTCCTTAAAAATAAAAAGAATTTATTGCATTAAATGAAATGCATGCATTATAAAGCCATCTCTTCACTGTAAGATTTGCTTGCTCATGCAATTGCTCTGAAGTCATAACAACACGAATTCCAAGTTGAGCATCAGGTGTATTACTAGGAGGGAAAATGACTTAATGCCATAATAAGATATTCCTCTAGCCCTTCCCCTTCTACCACTTGCAATATCTTTAATAACCCTTTTTTTTTTTGGTTGGTGGTCAAAAACTACTACTACCAACCTCTGTCCTAGTATAAGAAGGGATGCTATCACCACCACTACTACCATTAAGTCTAACATCATCTTCCTCATATATTCTTGCGTCTTCTTTTTCCTATATCTTCTCAACTATACTCTGAATCATATGTATAGACACTCTACTAACTTTGCCTGTGCAAGGATAATCTCTTTTCTAGTCCCTACTAGATAATTTCTATCAAGAAATTCCACCATTCATCTCCTTATCACAAAAATTATATTTGATTTTCAGTTTGTTTCTCTTAATTAAAGTAACCCACCGCCATGCCAGATTATCAACCACTAAAACACTCAAAGAGACTTTCTCCCATTTCATAGATTACTACAAATAAAACGAAAAGATATCCATGCACTTCATATATTGTCATCTAAAAAAAAAAATAACACAATAAGATTCACAATATACATAGAAAAAGATGATAAAACCCTATACCACAACCATCGGATTGCACATGTTGTCACTGCCAAAATGATGTCTTTAGAATGGACACAACGAAAATGTTTCTCCCTAGTCGGAAGTTGTTATGGAGCACTTGGAGTCTTGAGCACTCTCAAACACAAGCCAAACCCTGCATAAACATGGGTCTCTATTCGGGTGTGGGGGTTTAAAAGAAATGGGGTGCGCCCATGTCGTACAATACGGCATGTATCGCACGATAAAGGCCGATATAGTATCATTCACAATACTTGTCCCTCTATCATATCTTGGTTTTATGATACGATACAGGGCGATACATTGGCTAAGACACTAATTTATTTGTTTTCTTCTATTCTCCATTTACTTTGATATTACATGGAATAAACAGATGTCTCATATTTGATTTCATAAAAATAAGTGTGAAATAAATTTAAAAAAAATTAGTGATGGTTTTCCTTTCATAAACTCCGCCCATGTAAGGGATCACCCTTGCATTGCCGGTCCCAAGCCCGGATAAAGGAGGAGGGTTGTGTTAGGCTTCCGACAGCTAGCGTAAAACTTCGTCGGATTTCTACAACATGGATTACAAAAATTATGAGCATTGCTTTGGGGCGTCCCCGCCTAGCGACGTGCTGCAGAGCCCGAATGCAGTAAGAAGTAAGCAAGGGCCACTACATTTTCGCCCGAATGTAGTGAATCAATTGCAGAGAGGGTTCCCACATCATGGACGGGTGTGGGTAAAGAAGTTAGTCCCGCTATATTGCCGCCCGAATGTAGTGAAAAATTTTCAGAGAGGGTCTCCGCATTTTGATTATGGACGGATGTGGGGGGTAAGGAAGCTAGTCCTAGATAATAAGATTCGTATTGGTTCTTGAAATATCGGAACATTATCGGGTAAGCTAATGGAGGTGGTAGATACTATGATTCGGAGAAAGATTCATATTCTATGTTTACAAGAGACAAAATGGGTTGGAGAAAAAGCAAAGGAGATAGAGGATACAGGTTTTAAATTATGGTACTCAGGTAAAGAAAAGGCCCAAAACGGAGTTGGTATTATCATAAATAAAGATTTAAAGGAGAGTGTAGTAGACATACAACGATATGGTGACCGAATCATGACATTAAAATTAGTGTTAGGAGTAGAGGTTTTGAATATAGTTTGTGCTTACGCACCCCAAGTAGGACTAGAAGATAGTATAAAGACAGTTTTTTGGGAAGAGTTAGATAAGGTGTTTCAAAAGATTCCACAAAGGGAGATGATTTGTTTAGGAGGAGATTTAAATGGACATGTCGGTAAAGAGGCATTAGGATATCAAGGGATTCATGGAAACTTTGGTTATGGGGATATAAACGAGGAAGGTAGGGAGATTTTAAATTTTGCTATGTCATTTGATCTCTTTATAGTTAATACAATCTTCAAAAAACGAGATGAACATTTAATTACTTATAAGAGTGGCTTATCGCAAACACAAATTGATTACTTTATTTGTAGAAAAAAAGATAGAGCGTGTTGTAAAGATTGTAAGGTAATTCTAGGAGAAAACTTAACCACCCAACATCGACTTTTAGTTATGGATTTACAAATAAAAAAATGGACAAAGAAGAAAAGAGTGCATCGAGCTATCCGGACTAAATGGTGGAACCTCAAAAGCGAGAAAGAAGATATATTTAAACAGAAAGTCCTTCAAGGAGATGTTTGGAATTATGTTGGTACACCCTCTGATATGTGGAACAATATGGCTATACATATTAGGAAAGTGGCAAAAGATGTGTTAGGGGTATCTAAGGGAGGTGTACTGGCACAAAAAGAAGCTTGGTGGTGGAGTGAAGTAGTACAAAATAAAATCAAGGCAAAGAGGGCATGTTACAAATTACATTATGCTAAGAAAACTAGTGAAACTTTAGAAGCTTGTAAGAAAGCAAAGAAGGAAGCAAAAAAGGCCGTTAGTGAAGCAAAAGCTAAGATTTGGGATGACTTATATAAAAAACTCAACTCAAAAGAGGGTGAAAGAGATATTTTTAGGATAGCTAGGGCTAGAGATAAGAAAACTAAAGATCTTAATTATGTTAGATGCATAAAAGACGAGGATGAAAAAATGCTAGTGGCAAATGATGATATAAGAAATAGATGGAAAAACTATTTTTATAATCTTTTTAATGAAAATAAAGATGTTAGTATTAGTTTAGGAGATTTAGCCAAGTCAGAAAAGTATATAAACCATAATTTCTACCGACGTATTCAAAAGAATGAAGTCAAAGAGGCTCTTAAACATATGAAGAGTGGTAAATCGGTAGGACCAGATAATATTCCTATAGAAGTTTGGAAAATACTAGGAGAAATAGGAATCACTTGGCTCACAAGACTATTTAATGAAATATGGAAAAACCAAAAGATGCCCGAGGAATGGAGAGCAAGTACACTTATACTCGTATATAAGAACAAGGGAGACATTCAAAATTGTGCGAATTATCGAGGTATCAAGTTAATGAATCATACTATGAAATTATGGGAAAGAATTATCGAACGTAGGTTAAGACAAGTATCAAGTACAACAGAGAACCAATTTGGATTTATGCCAGGTAGATCTACTATTGAAGCGATTCACCTTTTGAGACGTCTTATGGAACATTTTAGAGCAAAAAAGAAAGACCTTCACATGATATTTATTGATCTAGAAAAAGCTTATGATAGGATACCGAGGGAGGTTCTTTGGAGAACTTTGGAAAAAAGAGGTATCCCATTGACATATATTAACCTTATAAGAGACATGTATGATGGTGCAAAAACATGTGTGAGGACTCATGAAGGAACGACAGACTTCTTTGAAGTTAATATTGGGTTACATCAAGGATCAACTTTAAGTCCATACTTATTTATAACGGTGATGGATGAGTTAACAAAACATATTCAAGATGAAGTACCTTGGTGTATGTTATTTGCAGATGACATTGTATTAGTGGAGGAGTCTAAGGAAAAAGTTAATAGAAAATTGGAACTATGGAGAGAAACATTAGAAAACAAAGGCCTCCGACTTAGTAGAACAAAGACAGAATATATGGAATGTAAGTTTGATCATTTGGCTACTTCAGAGGACATAGAAATTAAAATGGGCACACATTGCATTCCCCAAAAGGAAACTTTTAAATACCTAGGGTCAATTTTTCAAAGTGATGGAAGAATTGATGGAGATGTTACACATAGAATTAATGCTGGTTGGTTAAAATGGAGAGGAGCATCAGGTATTCTTTGTGATAAGAAGATACCATTAAAATTAAAAGGTAAATATTATAGAGCAGCAGTTAGGCCTGCCATGTTTTATGGTTCTGAGTGTTGGGCAGTTAATCATCAACATGTACAAAAGATGTCTGTGACAGAAATGAAGATGTTGAGATGGATGAGTGGTCATACAAGAAAAGATCGTATACATAATGAGGTTATTAGAAACAAATTAGGAGTGGCACCAATAGAGGATAAAATGAGAGAACATCGTTTAAGATGGTTTGGACATATAGAAAGAAGATCAAAAGAAGAACCTGTAAGAAGGTTAGAAAAACTAAATTTGGAAAGTATTAAAAGAGGTAGAGGACGACCACAAAAGTGTTGGAAAGAAACAATAAAGAATGATCTAGCTTATTGTGAGTTAACTGCTAACATGGCACACGATAGAGATCTGTGGAAACAAAGAATCCATGTAGCCGACCCCGTCTAGTATGGGAAAAGGCTTAGTTGTTGTTGTTGTTGTTGTTGGTTTTCCTTTCATAACTATGTTTTTTAGTTGCATATACTAATATTCTTTTTATTGTTTAAATTGATTCATACTATTGAAATATATTTAATTTGGCATTCATTTACTTAATTAATAGATGACATAAACCGCATGGTACCAAACTAATCGCATCAAAATCATAAGGTATTAAAGTGAACTTTTTCATTAATATTAGTTTGTTTTATTAGTGTTTGATCATTAAATTAAAAAAGGCTAAATTCAGGAACCTTTACAGGTCCATTTTATTTAGCAATATTAGCGCCATTTGGACTTCTATTGAGGGCGATATGAATGGTTTGTTTCATTCTTGAGTAGGACCTAAGAATCTAATTCTTTTTCACCTGTACAATGCTGAGGGCGATATTGGCTTTTCAAAGTTGATCTTGGTGCTCCTTGAGGGAAGTGGATATTCTTTTCTGTGTATGAATATGCTAGATTACTTTATATGTTTTAAATGTGCATGTGTTGTTTCATTTTTACCTCAGCTTAGTGAAATTTTATTGATCTGATCCAATGAATATATGTACAAAGTTCAATTTGGGTCTAAAGCCAGCTGCAATACACATTACCAGGGTCTGAATTTAGTGTTAATTGTCATATATTGCTTATTTTTCAATGCTGCGGTTTGTTTAGAGGGTTGTTCGTTGAGTCTTCCTTGCCATTAGATAGAAAGCAAGCTAGCTAGGGGAAAGGGATGCAGACTGATCATTTTGTGCTGTCATGCAAGTAGTACTTTTCTTTGAGTACATAAAAGTCATGGAATGTACTGGGAGGTCTTTTCCTGGGACACTGGCGATAAAAATTTGATCTACTCTTAACATGGCAAGGAGATATTTGATGCTAAGCATAAATTTATCTATTATTGATAGATTGCAGGGATCCATCCAAAACATTGCAGGCTCCTAGATACAAATTCATCATCAAATTATGCATTGGACCCAAAGGTTGCATCTGAGGCGATTGCTGAAGACATTGAAGCTGGCTTAGTTCCATTTTTTCTTTGTGCTACTGTAAGTATGTGCCTGTGAGCAAGTTTATTTGCATAGATGTGTGTGGTTATGCATTTTTATGCATCATTGTACCATATGTCCATACTGAACCATGTTTGTCCGTTGATTTCTGGTTTGCATCAAAATATAGTACACTTTTTGAATTGAGACAAGTTGTGATGGAGAAACTTGGATTGCAACTTATAGGACCAATTTGCAATTTCATGTCTCGGCTTTTAGGGTAGGCAGTTTTTTTTCCTGTTATCTGCTCCAGCAAGGCTTGGGAACCAACAGGCATGATGACTGTGCATTTTTCAGTATATAATATGGAATTCTCTTATGGTTAAATATACTTGAATGCTTTTCAGGTTGGCACTACATCCTCCACTGCTGTAGATCCTTTACGTGCACTAGGAAAGATAGCTAAGGTGATTGTGCTTTCCGCATGATTTATTCCTTTTGGAAACATTGGTACAAAATTACAAATGAAATCTGGTAAGCCATTGTACTCGTGCTACTTGGGTTTTGTACCTACGATACCTAGTCTTTCTTCTTTTTGTTTGAGCTATGTGCATTCTTTCTTAAAGGATATCAAATTCAGAACTTCTTCATTAATGTCAGGATGTACATTATCCTTGTGTATTCTTTGCATTGAACTGCTATAGCTTATATTATGTATACATGTGCTTATCAATTAGTTGTATTTCTTGAATTATCTGGTTCCGGCGGATTTTGAGGGAACTATACCAATTAGAGGTATCCTTTTAGGATTGTCAGCCTTAGATGCTTGCTGCAAAACGGTATATGCAAATCTATCTTCCTCACCAGTTTCTTTTGACATTTGCTGGAGCCTAGAGGTATCAGCCAATGTCAGCTTTTTCAGCCAGGGATACCTTCAAAGATGATTTGATTCAAACACAATCCCTAACATAATGGTGTCTCCTGTCTTGGAACATTGGGATGCATAGACTACAATATGAGCTCCTGACTGAACTCAATCTCAGAAGATTTTGTTCATTTTCGTGAAGGAAAGATTGTGCAGTAGTTCATGAGAATTGCATTTCATTATTCAGAGACTTTTTCACCTTTCAGAATGGAAGTTCCCAGGACTTCATATTGGCATCTTTCGTCGGTATCGTGCAATGAAAACTTTAATTGGATTTTTTTCTTTGGTAGGACAACGATATTTGGTTCCACGTAGATGCAGCATATGCCGGAAGTGCTTGCATCTGTCCAGAATACCGTAATTATCTTGATGGCCTTGAAGAAACAGATTCTTTCAATATGAATGCCCATAAATGGCTTTTGAACAATTTTGATTGTTCTGCACTTTGGGTGAAGGTAAGCTTTATGCGAATTACTCTGCACTGCTCCCCTCTTCCCATAATTAAGGATCTTCCTCCATTCTTGGATATGAGTATCAAGTTCATTCAGAAAAGGAAAAGACCAAGTGTTTCCAAAATGACTATGAACCTTCTAAGCTTTTACACACGAGACTCATGAAATACAGAGTGGGGTGGGGGGGGGGGTGGGGTGGGGAAGAATATTAAACTTAAAATAATCATAAATGCATGCAATATATTTTGAGAAGCATATGTGAAGATGATAATCTGCTTATCCCTCACAGCGCTTAATGTAGCTTACCCTGGGAGCAATCTACTATGTGCATGCTGTGGGGAATTTCTGATTCTGAATAACGGACTTCCTAATCTCTTCCAAGCGATGTTTTAGATACTTTTGTGTAGTTTTTAGAGAAATGAAGCGCTTGTCATGTATCTCCTATAAAATGCTCATCAGCCTCAATATATTTAGCTTGAGTTCTAACGTTCCTACGGATTTTGGTGACTGTCCAGATAATGTCAATTAGCTAAACCGACTGGAATTTACTGATGGCCTCATTAAAGTTATTACATCGTAGCATTACTTGAGAATTTTAGTTATTAAAATTTTATAACCCTTGTTATGTATCTTTTATATTTTTGTGGATTATCAGATGCAACGATCCTAATTGGTTCATTTGTCTTTACTTTTAGGACCACAATTATTTTCTTCTAGTTAGTGACAATATGTACAAATGCTGAAATCTTTAAAGAGTTCTTTTCCCCTGTTAGTTATGAAGACACAACTTATGAAGACAAATTACTTTTTTCCTGTTTGGTAGGACTCAAGTGCCTTGGTTCAATCACTATCTACAAACCCAGAATATTTGAAAAATAAGGTAATTCCTTTTGGCTGTATTTTATGTACATTTATTTTAAAATAAATGAAAGGAGTCTTCTCTTAACTTGGTGCACCTAATTTATCAATATTATGTGCTAATTTCATGGATGTCTTTTTTCATTTATTGTACAAAAGATGGTGCTTTTATATGTATCTACGTGAGTCACCTGGGGACTATTTCTTTCCAATGGAGGCCATTTGAAGAACTAGGATAGAAGGACCCACGGTTCTTTTTGCTGGGGGTTGACTCAAAAGAACCCTTTAGTTGAAGGTCACGAGTTCAATAGCTGGGGCTTCCACAACTTGTAAAGGTCTGCCTAACAAGCTTGCCAGTTAATAAAAGAGTATCCAAGAACTAATGATGATCGGTTGCACACTTTCCGCCTTGTTGAAAGAACATGGTGAACTTACATGGAAAGCTAAACAATTCTACCATCTGCGTGAACAGATGTAAATTTTTTGAATTATGATTGCCATTTTTAGATTTTCTGAACCAGCATGCCTCATTGTTATGCAAGGTTATTCTTTGTATCTCCCTCCCTAACATCCATGGCACATGATCTTGGTATCATTTAAGCATTGTTTATCTTAGTGGTTCTATTTAAGCAATGTTTATCTTAGTGATTCCTTATAGGATGCGATTCAGATGGCCATTAAACTTTCAAAAATAACTACTATTAGTGATTCTCCCCATTTATGGCTTTTAAAGTGTTTAAATTTAATTAGACATCTCAAATGAGAAAATAAAGTACGTCTTATTTAGACAGTTTTTTCAACTTGTAATAGGTGTCAGACGAAAAGCTTGTTATAGATTACAAGGATTGGGAAATACCACTTGGTCGAAGGTTCAGGTACACTCTGAAGTGACGTGTCCTGTTTTCAACTACTGATCAGATTGTTAGCACTGGCTGGTGCGCCTGATAAGTATCTATTGTTTGACGGGCACATGATCATCTTCTCTTGTGCATTATGAGAAATTTGTCATTCCATTAATTTTTCTTAATGGGTATTCCTTGCTGCAGATGTTATCGACAACCTTGTGTTTCGAAGATTCAAGAGCAGGACTTTCTTGCATTTTGTTCCTTTTCATGAACTGGGTGGCACATCCTGTTGATAGTTACTGACTTTATGTATCAATCATAGCCCCTGATAGATCTTCCTATGTAAATTTAGATCTGCAAAGGGCTTTCCAAATGCCAATCTGTAGATGATTTTCATCCAAAATGTTCCCACCTTTTTAGATTCATTATTGGATTCCGCAAGGAGAGGATCATAATCAGGATGATTCAATTGGGACTTCTGCCTACTTGTTCAAATGCGTGTATGCTTATAAGTTAGAATAAAACCATATATGAAAAAGAAAACGCCATAGCATTTGATTCCTACTATAAATTGTGATGATGAATTTTCAGTGGTATAATTTGGATGAGGTCTCGCCTGGTGCACATATTGGCTTCCTTTCTTGTATATGCTGATATCTGGATCTTCCTTTTGGTTTAGTCCATCTCTTCAATTATTTGAAATGATATACGAGTTGTGATTCAAAATTTGAATAAGGGTCTTGTTTAATTCACAATTTCCTTCCAGATCTCTGAAGCTGTGGATGGTCTTGCGACTTTATGGTGTTGAGAATTTACAAGATCACATACGAGGTCATATCAAGTTGGCTCAATATTTTGAGCAATTGCTTAATGAAGATCCTAGATTTGAGGTAATGCATCTTTCCTTTTTTCAGTTGCATGGGTTACACAAACATAAACAGATCCACCTATTTGACTTCATCAAGGATCATTGGAAAAATCAAACTATGAAAAGTGCTTAAACTCTCCTATTCTGTTATGTTCTCAGATATGTACAAGATGAAAAGTGGAGTTTATGTGTTCTACTGATTTTAAAGTTTCATCATTCGTAGTTTGGTATGTTATTGCTTTGCTTAAAAGTCTCAAGGAAAAAGTTTAAACTTTGTTGAAACGAAAAAAAAGGAAGAGAACTTCCAGAGCATTGGCTTGGCTTGAGTGTATAGATATAGTACTTACAATAGGTATCTCGGTTGCAGAGCTTCTCAAGTGCTATAATTTTTTGGGCTTCATTCTTATCAAGTATTGCAGAAACATTTTGTTTTCTGCAAACTATATATTGGTCCCTATTGGTAGGAGCTATATGCTTCGCATGAGATCAACATCTGAAATATCTTATATTTTACGTGTATGCTCATGCAGGTTGTTGCACCTCGAACTTTTGCACTAGTGTGCTTTCGTCTTCAACCTTTGCCAGACAGTCCCGATAGCGGAGACAGTCTCAATCGCAACTTGTTAGAAGCTGTAAATTCAAGTGGAGAAATATTCCTTTCACACACTGTGAGTTTCACTCATGTGCTTTCTCGACACTAATGAAGTACAAATTTTACAAGACAGAAAAAATCGATTAAAGATGTATTCAAGAATTATAACCCATCAAGCATCATTCGATGTTCATCATGATAATGAAATTGATCTGTTACCCCCATTTCAGGTTTTGTCTGGCCAATTTGTTCTACGCTTTGTTGTTGGTGCACCGTTAACTGAAGAGAGGCATGTCAAGGCCGCATGGAAGCTGTTGCAGGGCAAAGCGACCCTCTTATTGGAGCAGAGTGCATTCTAATCCTTCCCGGCAGTAGTTCCAGCTAATTCTTGGTTATGGTTTCCTTCCCAAATAATATGCCTGTGGGAATTGCCATTTACTGTCAATTGCAAATGATGCATGATTAGAACATTTGTAAGGGAAGCCAAATTCCAGCAACTCTTATTACTTTGATCTTTAAATTTAGGGAAGAAAGACACGCCCTTTGACGTTGTTGCTTGTACAATCAGGCAATGAACTTTGAGGCTACTCACCTCCAGAGCATATGACGGGCAACATCTTATATACATGAGGTGATACCTACTTGTTTTCTTTCAATTAGTAAGCTGTTGTTATTAAGACCCTGCCTCGTCTTCACAGGTCAAATCTCCTCAGGATCAATCGAGCTACTTGAGCAATTTTGTGAGAAAAAAGGGAATGATAAAATTTATAGCATTCTTTTCACAGTGAGATCGATAAAACTAGGAAAAGAGTGCTTACCTGACATTTGTATGGTTGAGTAATTTGTTCGAAGCAGATTTTCTATCTTGGATTCCTTCAGGATTGTGAATCCTATAGATTTCTTAAGATGCTGATTACGTGTGACAAGGGTAGGAGAGAAGCTTTTATTATTGAAGAACACATGAAGTATGATATCCAAGCACCCAGTTCCCATGCCAAATTGATGCCAAGATAGCCTTTGGTCATGCTAGGTCAGTTGGCAGGTTGCCGATTTCAGCACTTCACTGAAAGGCACATAACTTCGGAGATTTCATGAGATCGATGGGTTGATATTACAAAGATCATATCCTATATAGAAAAGATCTAAAAATTCAACGACTAGACTGAACCCCCCTCTATCTGAGCTTGATTAAATGGCGCATGAACAAAGGCAGCTATAGAAGTTTCATAAGATGGTTCTCCAAATTGCCTAGTAGTTATATCTCTAAGAATCTTTGTGAAGATCTTTTTTATCAATTTCTTATCTATTTTAATGAAGTAACAGCTGTGTGTGTACGTGAAGGCATGAGAAGACTCTTTGGTGCAGATCTTTAACTATTTTTCTGTCTATTTTAATGGAGGAAGCGACATCTCTGTGTGTGTATGTATGTGGCATGTCCATCTTTATTTCCCAACTCCTGAAATTTTAACTAAAGGAAGTCCACGTAAAGAGAAAGGCTTTGATCTCCAACAAATCTGCCGTGAGTAGGCATTAAAAACATTACAAAAATATATATATATTCTTTTGTATCAATTTATGCAACACTACTCGATAAACCAGAGAAGGAAACATTGTTATACAAGGGAGAAGGATGCTGACCTGCATTCAAAACATTACAAATATATATATTCTTTTGTATCAATTTACACTACACGATAAACCAGAAATAAGGAAACATTGCTACACAAGGAAGGGGGATGCTGACCTGCATGTGTGTGCACGCACTACTGGTTAAGTCGCGCTATTGGTTAAGTGCAAACCCAAAAAGGAAAGCTGGAATTTCCGTTGAGAAAACAAATGCAAATATGGGATAAATAAGCCACCACAACAAAATTTGTTTAAAAGATATGAACACTAAAATGATATATTCTTCCGTCCTCCTTCACTGCCATCCTCCATGGAAACTGAATCTCTTCCACTCTTCATTTCCTCCTTTTGCTCATCCTCATGAAATGTTCACTCGTAAACCTTCTTGCTTCTTTACCCATTTACCCTGTTTTCTAATCTTGTACCTGCCATAAGAACCAATAACAGATCTACTTATGGACTTGTAAAAAAAAATCTAGACCATTAGGATAAAATTAAAATTGAGAAAGTTTTGATGATCAATATTGTAAATATCATGCAATACCGTACAATAATGTCTAATATGTGTAAGGTACCTTGATTATTTTAGCCCACTTATCAATGTAATGGCACCATATCATAAGGTATCTTAACATATTAATTTGGTTTATATAAAACTTTTGTGTTTCTTATTTTTCAATTAGTTACATTTTACTTTGAATGAAGAAATATGTTATCGTACTCCTAATATTTAGTGTTATGAGTTGCATGTTGTATTGGGTACCACTATTGGGCAAAAATGATGATATTGTCGACATACACACAATAGAGAGAGGGGGTACGGGTAAATGCTCAAACCTCATTCATGCTCAAATATACTTTATCATCTTGTTCAATCTTTGACATGAACGATTATCACAAAATACATTGAAGGTATATGATGTTAAATGTAAAATACAAAAGGATAATGGTACTTTTAATTTAAATATCTATCATTCATATTGCAAATCAAACCATGCACATGTTTGAGTAGATTTGAACACAAATGGGGTTCGCACATTTACGACTACTTCCATATATATATATATATATATATATATATATATATATATATATATATATATAGGTGTATAATGTTTTTTGATAAAGATTTGAATCACTTTATATTTAATACATACTTTATATTAATATATACAGTGTATTAAATATAAAACACAAATATATAATGATATTTTTAATTCAAATCTCTGATCTCAAAGATCAAATAATAGAGATATTTGTCTAAGATTATGCACAAAAAGGCATTATTCAACTAAGATTATATATATATAAAGTATTATTAAAGGCACACCCCTGTTCCCATTTCACCCGTCTTATTTACAAGCACATTCTTGATGGGAGAGACACATCTCTCCCATCGGTATGTGCGATGCAGTGAGTCTCTTCCTATCAAGCAACATGTGTTTCTCCAGTGGGAGAGCCGCATGCTGACACATTTGATGGGTCCGTGAGATGAGAAGAAGAGGCAAGAGAAGGTGTCGATGAGGTGAGAGGGAGAGGAGAGAGAGAGTACGGTGACAGTGAGTGGATGAAGGGGGATAAAAGGATAAATGGGGTAGGAGCTTAGTATTTAAGAATGAGCTTTTAGTAAGAATGATATATATATATATATATATATATATATATATATATATATATATATATATATATATATATATATATATATATGTGTGTGTGTGTGTGTGTGTGTGTCTGTGGGGGGTGGGGGACTAGAGAGTATCTTAAAGTACACGAATACAGTCGAAACGGCTTGTATCAGATGATTAGAGCCAATACCTGGTCTATTTGTGATAGTCTATTTATCATATCGATCTTTCAATCTATGGTATGTATCGGTGCCCGTCGATACTTATAACCCTGTTGATACATCATCTGCGTATATCATACAACAATTTTCAATATGATATGTACAACACAGTTTAGGACTCAGTGTACGTACCAAGTCCATTGTCTTAAGATGTTCTCATGATCCGAAGCCTTCTCACAGTGCTCAAGAACATTCTGTGGAGGAAATACCATAAGATCAATCAATTAATAAAAAATATATCGACCTTACAGAACATAGAGGAGTGAGTAATTTTTACTTACTCCCATGGAACATCTCCCACAAGCATCCAATCTCCCTCTTTGTCTTCATAAGTGAGCACAAACTCAGAGTAACCATCAAGGAGCTTTGAGGGTCTTCTGCCTTCGTCCATCATTCCATTATTCCTCTCTATGCCAGAGACGGGCCCTAAATATAGATCAAAATACCCCAAAACAATAAAAGTTATGGGTCGGTCCGGGCCCAGCACATGTAGGCCATGAAAAATCAGGGCCCGACTTTTCTGGCCCTTCCACAAAATAAAGGTTTTAGAATTCATAATACATGTATAGAAGTTATGTTTGTACATATACATACTACTTTGGCCAGGATGAAAGCTCTTTGATAATATGGGTTCAAAATTTCCACCCCGACTCCATGGGCCAGCCTCATTTTGACAGCTTTAAGCACGAGGTTCTCAAACACCCTCTCCTATATATATATATAAACCGGATATTTTCATCTCCGACATGTTCATGGTATCAATATAATTTACTTTTTTTTTAAGATTTAAAATAAATAAATAAAAATTCAAAAACAATGTTATTATTCTCACAATCGGTACTATGAAAAACAATAAAACAATACAATGGTTGGGCAGCACCTAACATAAATCTTGTCACCGTTCGTGCGATCGATGGACGATGACACCATCCCAGAGTCATAAAAATGGCCTCCAACCTCATGACGTTGATGGACTAACTCGATAGCATCTCTCTCTCTATATATATATATAAAGTATGTGGCAAAATATAGTGCTTATACCCCTGGAGGTAGGCCTTTTGAACATCTCTTCGAGTGCATGAGCCAGAGTTCCATAGCAGGAATGACTATTCAGATCGACCTTTCTTCCGATGGGAACCCCGTCCATGTTAACCTTAACAAACATAGACTTGCAGTGCCTTTTACCACCTTTTTCCTGCCTGTTCTTATTTTTTATCATCTCCTCGTAACCATCAAAGTTGATGTCATTCTCGCGGTCTTCCTCAGCTGGAGATCTGCTTTGGTGTACAAGGCTGTTCATTCTGTAGGCATTGATAGGGGGCCATCCTACCATCTGATTGCTGCAGATTTTGCACAAACAAAGGTGAATAGCAATAACAAATGAAATCGCCGCAAAATAGCAACATTGTTTAGACAGAAAACAGTGAGATCTTGTTCTTTTTGGATCTAAATGGAGGTAATAGATCAAAACAACGACTAAGAAGTGTAGCCGACCTCACTTGGTATGAAGAAAGGTTCGATTTTGGTTGGTCTATTAGATACAATTCCAGCAATCAATGGTGAGACATGTTAATACCAAACATGCAGATTAAGTTAAAGAGACTGAACTGCACGACCTGGACAGTGATAATTATCGGCCAGAAGCCCATCTCCAATGAGATCAAGAAGCTAAACGCAAAACAGACCGACGCCAACTTGCCAAAAAAAACTGAGATGCTTCAATGAAAATCCATCTGTTTGCCAAAGACAGCATATCAAGCATGATCTTGCCTTTATGGAGTTAGATGCTAACATGACAAAAGATCGAACTCAAATGGCGGTTAAGAGTACAGGAAAAGTGTCGATTTTAGTCTTGGTTTTAGCTTGGTTTAGGATGGTTAACATATACAAGACAGACTTCCTATACAGACAATAGAACGAGGAAGAAAGCTCTATTAATTGTTCTATCACGTTCACAACAATGGAACACAGCGACAAAGATAAACATAAAGTAGGAGAAAAGCAAAGAGAAGGATCGACACCAATTCACGCTATGAATAGACCAAACAGGGGGGGGTCAGAAGTATCTCAAAGCAGGTTTTGCTTTACTACGAAAGGAGCAGGTAGGTTATTGGAAGGAACAAAACAAAACATCTCATGTCAATCCTTCCTTTCGTCTCAAAAGAAATAAAATAACTAAGCCATCAACCTCAAACCGAACGAGAGAGAGAGAGTAATTAAACCAGCAACCTCAATCAAAACCCACACAGAGAGACAGAGACAAAGAGGGAGTCGATTAGTATTCGTTCTCATTAAACAAAAAGAAATGAGACACAACCAACCAAAGAGACCGTAATCAAAACCCATTTACGCAGATTAAAAACACTTATTTCCATCTCTTCTCTCTGATTTGTACCTCGAAAGAGAGGTGACTTCCTGAACCGAATCAACATCTTCACAACGAGATTTATCTCTTTGCACCACCCTTTCCTTCCCTCTCGTAACCATCGACGAAACCATGTTGGTAAAATCCCTCGCAGTCAAAATTCTCCCCACCTTCTTCCTATTGCTTCCATTTATTCCACCATGTTCCTCGTCACCGAGTCTATCGCTCAAATTATTCAAACTCAATCCCAGATTAAGGTCGGCGTCGTTCAACCCCATCCCACTCTCTCTTCTACGATTCAATCAACGAGAAAAAGGGTTCTCACAAGGGACGTCGTCCAAAAAGCCAATGTGGTCCGTTCCTCTGAGATGATCGCTACCACCATCGTCTATCTTGCTCGCCGTTGAAATCGAGCCATTTGTTGAGCTTCCGGTAGACAGATGAACGCTACCATCAACGCTTCCTCTTCTTGTTATTATAGCTCCACCACCTGCTGCTACTGCCTGCTTCATTCCGCCTCACTAAATGCCCATAAATTTTAAAATTATAAAATAAAAGAAAGGAGAATATTAGAGAGAAAAGGTTGGATTTCCTAGAGAGGAGAAGAGAGAGACTACTAAAAACAACGGATGAAACGTAAGGAGAAAGATTTATATCTCCGATTTGATTTTTCCAACAAGACAAATCAATATCAATCATGCTTTGTATTGACGAATTTGCCCTGTATGCATGATTTATTTCCCCCTACTAATATATCGTTAACAAAAAACAATTTTCGAACGGAAAGTATTTAAATATACATTAGTTTTGTCAAAGTAGCATTTAGTGCAAAAGTGTTTTACAGAAATCTAGCTTAAATCTGACTTTATTTGAACACATAGATACGATTTATGATAGTTAAAAGTTGAACAGTAATAAGATTTTTTATCTTTGAAATATATATATATATATATATATATAGAGAGAGAGAGAGAGAGAGAGGTGGATTGAGAGATTGGATTTCCATACCCTCCACTATACACTCGTATTTCTCCTTTATTTTGTAAGATATGAATATAATAAAATTATCTTTTATTTTTTAAAATTTTTAAAAAAAGAAAAAAGATAGACGAAAAATCCATCAAAAGTGTATGCAAACCAGTTTATATATATCTTATTTCGTCAGTATTGTTTTTTTAGCATGAAGGTAAGAATATTATCTTATATATATATTTTAAGACCTCTTAAAATTTTAAATTATATTTATGTAACAGATAGAATCCGATTTCTCTCTATAGGACGACAATGAGAAGAGTACATAATCAAGTTTACACATACCTAGTCACTCTCAATTTTGTGATGAGGTGCATTAAAATTCAGTTGTTTATAATAAAACTAATTTAAATAATTGTGAAATTTCAAAAATAAGTGATTAAAATTTATATATAGTTTGAGTTGAAGACAAACTTTTTATCCCATATTCAGTGTAAACTCCAAAAGGTGTTCCAACTTTTTCCGGCCCGAATGCGAACTCAGCCAATCTCTGTCCTCTTGAATGAAGTCGGTTAAACCAATATTGGTATCTTAAAAACATGCAGAATCTTAATTAAAAAAAAAAGAAAAAGAAAAAATACAGAACTTCAAGAAGTCGTTTTTAATATATATATATATATATATATATATATATATATATATTTATTTATTTATTTCACAATGAAGAATTACGACAAACCTAATTCAGACTACTATCCATCGGGAGGAGTCTAGGTTTACATCATCTTGACCTGGACCTTAAGTGACCTGACCCATGACCCGATTTACCACCCAAACCAATATAAATGTCTTTTACCAAAAAGGATAATTGCTGCTGATACTTAGATGGCCCGTTTCTAACCAGTCCGGCAGTTCCAACAGAACCAAAATAGGCCAGGAACAGGCTGAACCTGGAAAAGATGAAACCAGAACTAAAACCATGTCCATAACTGGAGACCGCCCAGTTCGGTTCTGGTTTCACCTTTTATAAGGTCGGAATTGGAGGCTCTAAACCATCGGTTCCTGTCTTTTTCAAATGTGTTATATAATTTTAAATATTTAATAAAATTATCTATTTTGAATGGTTCCATACTCAAATTTACGGCTCTGGATCGGTTTAATTACAATTCCAGGTGATGGACTAACTGAAATCGGATATATCTACTGATATCATCCTCTATATATTTTCCAATCGTTCTACTTATTTTCTTTTACTATGCTTTAACATGTCAAAAATTTATAATTTTAAAATATGAATAAGCAAAATGCCTTTCGCTTTTATAAATTGAGATTATAAAAAATTAATGTATGTTGTACTTAGTTTAGTTGACTGTTTTCGGATAAAGATGAAACAATTTGGATTGCAGGGATTTGTTGTTGACTCCCAACTCCACGAAGTGGATCCCAAATCTCTGAAATTAGGGGATTTCGGATCTGGCATTTGGATTTCTCTATGTGGATTCTACTATCTTCTTTCACATGCATAAACACACGCTTTGGGTCGTGTAGTTTTTAGACTACTCCGAGAGAGCATCGAATCTGTTACCCTTGATCGAAAATCAACTGATTTTTTTTTAGCAAGTTTGATGGTTGCTAATGACATTGAGGACATCGCAGATACGTGAGCATCACACAATGCATAAGCCGTTGGAAAGCTTGTCAATTCACACACACTAACTATATATATATAATGTGGTAAATATGGAATCCATTCACCTAAACATCCTTGAAGATCTCGATCTCAACTGTTTGATGAATGAGATTAATGGTTTATTTTAAATTTAAAAAGCAAAAATATTCTCTTACTTTTTGCAACTTATTGCCTTTTGTTTTAAAGATTTTAACCGTTGATGCTAATGATAAAATTATTGAGATCTTTAAGTAAATTTGAACATGAATGAGTGTATGCATGAACTGTGCTCTCTCTCTATATATATAAGATCAAAACTAATCCTACATGTTCAAAGTCATGCATCTCTTATGTATCTTGGTTGATGAGTATGAGTGTTGATTACAAAGTTATAAAGTATTTGAAAAATAGAAAAAAATCATATTATATTTGTATCCCTAAAAAGCAAAAAGAATACATGATTGTGCATTATAGAATACAAGATAGAAATTACCCTCTCTATATCTCACATATATATAAGAAAACTGGATCCTACATCCTCTTAGACATGCTGATACTTTACTTTAAGGCACATAAGTTATTTAAAAAGTTAATAACACTATTTTATAAAACACAAATAACAGTTTTACGGTACACATGTCTTTTAAAGGCCGAGAACAAGTACATTTGTCACATATTGCAGGAAGAAATCTCTCTCTCTCTCTCTCTCTCTCTTTATATATAATATACATAGAGAAAGACTACTTTTATCCTTCAAATTATTTAATAAAATGAACCATAGAAAGAACTAAGTTAAAGTAAATTATACTAATTTGGAATCTCAGTGATGTGTTTTGTTATGCTTGTTGTTTAGTGTTTTGTTTAGTTTTGTAATAACTTCGCATCCGAACTAGCATATACTCGAATTGGGCACATAAGCAATCATTTGCATTGGACGCAATTGCGATCCCGTATTGGGCCTGTAGTTGGATCCGGACCCGACCTGGTTCGGATTATTTGTAGGATCCTGTCTGGAGCAAGGGGGAACAGATAGCCGTATGATGGGACCCACACGCATTAAAAATTAAACACTTCCGTTCGACGACGTAATAATAAACAATAATTACTCTTCTGAGTTTTAGTTGCTGTAGTAATTATATTTCCACTCCTGCCCTTGCTCTCTAGATTACGAGTTTACCCTTACATGTGGGACCCTTTAGGGAAAAGGGTACGAATTTGATGATTTTTTATTAGAAAAATACTGTAAATGAGCCAACTCAAGATATGTCTCACACCAAGAACCATTCGGGCTGGAAATCGGTTGAATCCATAATTATAACTGGGCCTGGAACCAAGGACCATTCGGTTCAGTTCTACAATAACTAAGCCTTTTTCCATACTAAACGGGGTCGACTACATGGATTCTTTGTTTCCACGGAGCCCTATCATATGTCATATTAGCAGTTAACTCACAAAAAGCTAAATCTAGTTTTGTGGTCGTCTTCTACCTCTTTTAATATTTTCAAAATCTAGTTTTTCATACCTTCTTACATGTTCTTCTTTTGATCTTCTTTCTATATGTTCAAATCATCTTAAACGATATTCTCTCATTTTATCCTTTATTGGTGTCACTCCTAATTTATTTCTAATAACCTCATAATGTATACGGTCTTTTCTTTTATGACCACTCATTCATATCAATATCTTCATTTCTGTCACAAACATCTTTTGTAAATGTTGATGATTAATTGCCCAACACTCAGAACCATTAGATTCATTTTTTATTTTCAAAAAAAATTTCTCTAATTTAAAACTTTTTAAAATAAAAATATCTGAACCGACCATTCTAGAAGTGTAATTGAAAATGATCCCCTACCCCATCGGTTATGGTTCTAGGTTTTGGGCTAACCACAACCGAACATGTCTAGTTATAGTTTTTTTTCTTTTTGCTTTACAAGACTAGAGCTGACTAGATTGAATTGGTACACACACACACACACATATATATATATATATATATATATATATGTTCGTTTTCCTCTCTTATTATACAAGAAGTGTGGTCTGATGATCAATTCGCACTATTTCGTCTTTGGATTTCATTGGTGGTATTTTTACTATTAATAGAATTGTGTTGCGGAACTGAATCAATTTGAAACCTATAGTTTGGTTCGGTTCTATGCACTTAATCGGAATTGAAGCAATTATACTGGTTTGGTTTGAGGTTGAGGTTAGAACATAATCAAACCGAACCACCAAAACCCTTAGATATATGATCCATAGATACCTATAATTAAGACAATACATAAGGATTAATTTTTATATGTATGAAAATTGGATCTTTCTCATCTTTAACATGCTTACTCCTGCACACCTATTGCTTTTTGGTGGCATGAGTATAATTTTAAAAAATTTAAAGGTTAAAAAAAGGAAAATATTATTATTATAGTAATGCCTCAAAAAGTCTTATCCTTGAGAATAAGCAACGTTAGTGATGAACAAGATCCAATCACTCATGATGTCCAATTATATTAAAGATGATGAAAATATACTACTGACATAACTTTAAGAAGCCTAATTATCTTGTATAAACCTTCAAATTTGCCAGCCTGAAACATGGCAGGGCCAATGGTCTTTTCAATTTGATCATGGAGGCGCACCACGGTCCTCGCAGTAGGTGGCATTGGCTCGAGCCCACCACCAAGCAAGTGGGCTTGAGTGGCCAGATTGGAGCCCTCCTCATAGGAACCCAGGACTCAATCTTATTGAAGGAAGAGAAAAAGCATTGCATTCATTGAGATTTCCACCAAGAACTATAAGATGCTGTTTCTTCTTGTTGGAACTTCCTAGGGCAATTCTTATATACACGACACGATAATCTAACCCAATATTGTAAATATCGTATCGGGCTCCTATAACATGAGGAATCGATATGCATGTACTGTACATATAATTATAATATGAAACAAGTGTTCTTTAAATTAGTTTCTTTAAAAATGAAAAAGAACATAAAAATCTTAAAAAATCATGAAAAAAATCTATGACATGCACTACACTAAGAAACGGCGAACTCAACATCAAAACTAACCGAATCGCACTAAATAAGTTGGCTTAGAGGGGTTCTAAGCTCACCCCAAGCCTTGATTTGAAAAAAAACTCAATTCTTGAAAACTTACACCATATTGTACGATACAGTGTCTCATATAATATGGGGTCTATGTCACACCATATTATAAGATATGATACACCTTGATACAATGCAATAAATCATGTTCTGTGATATAGGCATCTGAATTGTACTAGTTCAAGTATCAATACACACAATACGTGTATCATGTGTTCGATACAATATGATTTTTATAGTATTGATCCAATCCAAGAATTTAGTAGTAATGTTCACCCAAATTGGCACGAAAAAACTATGGTTGTGTTGAGGTTGACATACTTTCAACACGAACACTGTGACACTGCCCATAACATGAGATTGTTGGCAATTTCACATGACACGAATACGAACATGACCTGAAAGTATGTCAATGAGAAGTGGCATGAACAAATTGAGGTTGTGAACACTACGACATTAAACATCGTCTAGATGATTAATGGAGCAGCTGTGGTGTAAAGCCATCAAAACCAAAACCGATATCAAGCCTTATCACGCACCAATTGGGGTCGGCTACTTAGATTCTTTCGACTCTTATGATATATGACTATAATTAAACATAGTTTCTTACATGAAAATCCCATCCTAATGAATTGCTAATGCTCCCATGCACGTGAGTCTGCCTTGTGGTTGTGGGTGTTATATATATCCAATACCAGAGGGCATCTCTCACACTTGTAATTTCAAATCAATACCAGATGATAGGGATGGCAATGGGGCTGGGTGGGGCTGATTTTCACTCCACCCACACCCTCCCTGCACTACAAACTCCTATGTTCCGCACCATCCCGGCCAGCCCCCACTACATGTCCCACTTCTTTATGGTATTTTATATTATCAAATTAGAAGTTATTATATGTATACATTTATATATATATATATATATATATATATATATATATATATATATATATATATATATATATATATATATATAATATATGTGCCTATAGAATACTTATAAATATATATAAATACATGATATGTATATATTATAATACACAGAAATATTATATATATAGTGGGGCGAGTAGAAATTGTCATCTCTAGCTGCTGATTCTCTCTGTTCTTTATAAATGTGGATGAGAGAACAATTCTTGTATGGCACAACCACTGCAATAAGGATCCTTGGCACAAAAATATAATAGTCCAAACCTTGGAAAATATAGCTTCAAAGTAGGGAATATATACCCACATTTTCTTTTGAACTGTCAATATCAACCTAAGAGATTACTACACATAATATTCTCCCCATCCCCAAGTACCACAAGCGAAGTACCAATTCCCCCCCCCCCGCTCTCTCTCTCTCACACACACAACCCGAAAGATATATGATGGAAAGGATGGGAGCAATATTGTAGTGTATATATACTATGTATCCTATTGGTTGCCTTTTTTTGTTACAAGAGCAGGATGAAGCCTAACACACATGCACCTTCTGGGAGTCGAACTCCCCACCACCAGCAATGGTGGCGCTAGAGTGCCCTGCTGTGAGCTAACACTCTGGGTGCTCCTATCAGTTGCCTTTGAGGCACACATTGCGCGATCTCACAAATAGCATCTACGTTACGAGATATAGGAGCATATCACAGGGTGTTGCAATATATGAGGTAGTAAGACATAAGGCGTATTTTCTATTAGTATAGTAGCAATTTTTTTAATGATTTTTACAAAAATGATCGGGATATATTTAAAACACTAGCTACGAGTGGATCTAAGTACCAAGACTAAACTGATTAACAATGTAAACCATCAAGACTAAGTTAATGAGGAAATCCCCCCCCCCCCCCTCACCATATATATATATATATATATATATATATATATATTATGAGAAAAGTAATAAATATACACACCTATTCATACTTAATTCTACTTAAACATCTCTATCATTTGGATTGGCATGACCACTAATAGAGATTTGAATTAAAAAAACTAAAAGTACCAATCTACTTTTTGTATGTTGCATTTACTACAAAATGTTAAATAGCTTTTTGTTTTATCACCTCAGCCCTTCAAAGATTGAATATTGATATGATAAAGTAGATTTGAACATGGATGAGTGTAATCATAGATTATGCTCTCTCTATATATGTATAGAGAGAGACATACACACATGTGTGTGTGTGTGTATATATATATATATATATATATATAATATAATATATATATATATATATAGGCATCTTGTCATTGGGCTTTAAGACATAAGTTTTGTGTTGATACAACCTTCCTATTCTCTAAGCAGGAGGGACAGAAAGCATGTTCCTCCAATTGCATACATTATACCACTACAGAATAGTGGAGGCCTATCAACATCAGGTTTCCACCAAAGCCTCACACTTTTCTCTCTCCAATACTCCTGTGTTTATGTGGAGTATGAACTATAATTCCTTTTGCAATTTATTAAAGAGCATCTCTAGACAGCAAATTATGGGTTTCAATCTTCCTGGCACTACGAAGCTGATCCCCAATCAAAGCCTTAACTTCGCTTCGCGGGTGCTTTGGTGTGCTTCCTTTCTCTTTAACTTAGTTTAGAAGCTGTTACAGCTAGCATGGTACTTAGCAGCAGGGATCGAAAGTAGTTCCTTCTCAGCCTTAATTCCAAGGTCGGGACTCCAGAACCAAAACTACAGTTCCAGTTCTAAGGGCCCAACCTCAAGGATGAATCATAGGTGAGCCTCATAACCGGGTAAAAAGCATGGTCATGTGACACACCTTTCTACTGCATGTTGAGGTACACATTTGATTTCATTCGATGATGGAAACTGGAACTGTAGTTTCAATTCCACAGTCCCAGTTATTGACATCAAACACCCCTAGAAGAACCGAAAGTTCAATTAACTCTGCAGTCTTTGCCTCCAAGCTTTACCACATAATATCATCAAACTTTGAAAACTTTAATATCTTTTTCTTATTGTTTTTCGCGAAAACCACGCCCAGATGCAGTCGTCTACTACAATGCAGTAGTAACCCAACCATGTGATCTGCAAAAACATCACTAAAAAATGAATATGGCCACTCGAAAAGCAGCTCAAATCTAGTCTATAATTGCATTATAGATCTCGGTGTTCAGTCGGGGCAATTCCAAGACCTTCTTCCATTAAGGAGGTGTTTGATTGCGAAGCCGGGACTACAGAACTAGAACTCCAATTTCAGTTCCAATACCTCACTCCTAGGGTGTGTCACTGATGGGCCTCAAAAGTCGGTTAAAAAGCGGGGTGTACCAAGGCCCGTGTTTGATTACAACAAGAACTTGATATGTAATTCCAGTTCCATGTCCCAAGCCTCGTAATCAAACATCTCCCCAAGTGACTATACTTAGTAAATTGAATCACCAAGTACCACACCCTCGAGTTGCTCACGAGCTGATATCGAGCCTGCTAGCAACTCTGCTTGAGCAGCTCGAGACCCTAATCAAGCTTTATAATATACATTTTTAAAACTTCTTATATTTTAGACGTTTTATGTACTTGGGTCTGCTCACATTTATTTGAGCTCATTCATGAGATCAGTCCAGCTCTGTTTATTTGAGCTCAAACCTGGGCCGAGTTCAATTTAGTCAATCTTAGTTGCATCGAGCTCAAGTGGGCCCACCAAACCTGAAGGTCAATGTTCATTTGTCTCAAGCTCGAACCCAGCATCTTCTGAACAGAGTGAGTCGAGCTTGATTGTACTCAAAAGCTCGAGTTGGCTTGATTGCGCCCCTACATCTTTGCCATGTGAGTAAGAGGAAGACACCATGAATAAATCGCAGCACATAACCAGTCAGTAGGTAATGGTGGCACTAGAGTTAGTGCTGTTTCTGAACTTGTTCTCTCTCTCACACGCACACACACACACACACATCATGCATTCCTTCATAAGAAGTTGAAAGGCACCGTCTTTCTTTTTCCCGCTTTTTCTCAAGGCAAACTGGGGTTAGCTAGACCCCTACCAGATGCACGCTCGGGTATTGAATTCCTGACCTTTTGTCGGAGAGCTCAAACCCTAGTGAGCCATGCTCCTTCCAGGGCCTGAAAGACATCCTTTCTCCACATGAACTGAGCAGGTAAAATTTATTTCCATCACAGAAACAAAAGCAGCAGATCGATTGTATGATTCTTTTATTCCACATGCAAGTACCTTGAAACAACTTCAATGAAAACAGATTCTTAGCAGCCAAACGGTGAAATTTTTTACTCTTCCCCATCGAATCTGGACCCTTCAAAATTGATCAGCTCAACAGGGATGATGGGTGTATTATGACAGTCTAGACATAGCTTACCACGAAGGATTGCCAGCCTAGTTACTTCTCATCAGCATCCCTTGATGCCTGAGACATGCATGGTTTGCATTTCACATGCGAGTCCGGAGAAAGATCTGTCAGGCTAATGCGAAATGTCTGCGGCTGTTCATCGTTTCCAGGAATATGGAGAAGTGCTTCCATGATTAGAATATCCCAATCTTGATGCCGTAAGAACGTAAACCATCTATTCTCTGGCACATGTAAATAAGGAGGGTTGATTAAAAATGTACAAAATGAGGGGCTTAATTTTTTTGAGATAAGATAAGTTTATTAAAAAGCACCAAAGTGGTGCATGCAGTACATCAAGTAGAGTCAACACACTCCACAGCGTCCAAAACAGTAGCAACAATCTTCCCCTCTCGCAAGAGAACAGAAGACAAAGTTACCTAGTTAGTAATTCGGTTGACCAAAATGGCCTAAATTCATAATGTTCACCACCCAAATACTATCTACAGTACAATATTCAGATGAATCTTCAAACGCATGGAATAAACTGTATCATATGGGTTGAGTGGAAAAAGTTGGACCTGGAATTTTGCAAAAAACTGGACTCGAAACTTTCTTAACCAAGGGCTGATTTCAACATGAGATTGATGGTGTAAAACAGCCCCCATAAACTTAAAGAATGTGTATCCAGCATCGGACAGATTCAGAAAAGAACCTTATCGGTCTTGTCCAAAGTTGGCCAGTGATTAACTAAAGCATCTTGTAGAATTTGATGTATATATATTCTACTTTATATTCATGTTATATTCTCCTCTGTATTCATTTTCTAAGGGAGTTTTGCATTCAATTTGTAATATTTTTCTTTCTTTTGTTCCATTTTTAATTCAACTAGAAGTTAGCTGCTAGGGCGTCTAATGGTTAGATCTCCCTTATTCTGTCATTTTGTACGTATGAGGCAAATAGCTCATCTGCTTTATGGGTTACCAATCCAACTCTAGATGTATTTGAGATGTATGTCTTAAATCAGTAACATAATAATTCCTGTGATGTGTTTTGGGAGGAAGAATTTGGGAGTTATTTGTGGACATCCTTTTGGTGCACCATTCTTGGTGAAATTCCCAAAGCCTAATACCAAGCTTGTCTGCCAAAGCCTAAGTGTAACACTTAATGTTGATTCATTGACAATGAAGTACCAGCTAAGCTAGGTTATTTCAGTGAAGAGGGTGTTCGCAGGAAATACATGATAGGCCTCTTCACATTTTCCCAGTAGAGTAAAAGGGCCACAAAATTCCTAAGAAATCAAAAGGTATACTTGATGTCAAATTAAAGCATGTTACACAAGATAGTCAAGATAAAAAAAACTACGAAAACCAACCTCCATGACGAACAGCCTTCAGCTGAAATATGCCACTCCCTGTTGGTCCTGATACAGGGAAAGTGCAAGATACTGAATTTCGTCTATGAGCAACTGCAAGTGATGCATTGTACCATGGGCCTCTGACAATTGGTTCTCCGATCGCTTCCGTGATTTTCTTGTTTTGACTTGCTTTCTCGATAGCCTTGCTGCAATAAGATAATTTACATTATGCATTGCATATACGATATGATTTGTACATTTGGACTGCTTTAAGAAAAAGCAGGAAACTAGGGAGTACCATTTCATACTGAACAAAGAGAAAGAGTTCATACTTCAGGATTATTTAAAAATAAGGGGGTAAATGTTGGCACTTACTTTTACAGAAATTTCTGCAACTCACTTACTGATCAATCATCATAGGAAAAGGATATTTATTTGGCATTATGATAGCCGAAATAAGCAACCTTTAAGACAAATTGAAGGCATGAGATCAGAGAGGTATACCTGCTACAACCATGATATATAGCTAAGTCATTAAGAGCACTCAAAGCGAAGCCACCAGTGACACTAATCAGCAAAATGGAAACCGCTCTACGTCCAAAATTGCCAAGACTGCTAACTTTTGTGCCCTCAGCCGAAGTAGAAAACCTATCAAACAAGCGCCAAAAGCTTTTCTTACCACAATCACAAATGCTAAGTTTATAAGCTAAGTAATCGAAACCAAAAATGAAGACAGATACAGCTTTCCTATAAAACATTGACCTGTAGCGACTTTCACCTAAAAAGAACTGGAACGTCAATAACTCTATTTTTGTACTGATACCACGTGAAACTAAACAATCATTCAGTCAAAAAGGAAATGAAAGAGAAAGGGAAATCTTCACTAAAGTTCCAGGAGAATTACAACTCTAAATCCTTAGATTATTGGACCAAGATAATGATAATGGGACCGTATAAGCAAAGTGGTAGTCAAGATAGCGAAATGGATTCTTCCTAGGGGGATTTTCAGCAATCAGAAAGGATCGTCTAGAATGGTGAAAAAGTTTTGCCATTTTCTTCAATATGATTGATAAGTCACCCATGGTTAACCAACAGCTTCGACTTTTAGAATCAATCGACTTCAAAACCCACGAAATTTTAGTCTCGGACACGACTTGGAGGTAAAAGTTTCGCACTGGACCGTCAATAACTCTAAACAATCCTTCAGTTAGAAAGCAAAACCAAAAGAAAAAAGTGAATTCTAGGAAAATTACACTCTACAACCCTAGATTGCTGGGCCAAGATACTGATAATGTGAACATATCAGTAAAGTGGTGTTCAAGATAGCCAAATGGGTCGTCTAGAGTGACGAATAAATTTTCCCTTTTCTTGTCAAGATTGTAGAAGTGACCAATGGCGGACCAACCACTTCGACTTTCAATCGACAGTAAAAACCACACAATTCTAGTCACAGGCACCATTGCAGGTAAGATTTCGTACCAACAACGAGTTAAAGGATCGAAATCAAGTTGAGCACAATATACAAGGAGGAATACCGTGATGAAAGCGAGAGTTTAATGAGGGAAGAAACGCCTCTGGCACCCAACATCACCTCCCTTGCTTGCTTTGAAGCTTGAAGCGGTGCTTTCCAGTGATTTCGGAGGTGTAACGGCCAATGAGACAGAAAAACTAAAGAAAACGATGATCCCGTTGGCAAATACTCCACCTCCTTCCCAACGTAGCGCTCATAGCATCCGTACTGTAGAGGAGCTCACATCAGATCATAACGTGAATTTGTTTTGGTGGTCTTTATTTTCCTGTCAACGGGTCGGACTCGATCGGGATCCATGTAAGTCCAGGTCCGGCACCAACTTTCGGATGCTCAACCCCAAACTAATTTAGGGATGGCAATTCCTACCCGCCCGCCCATGAGTATTCACCCCGCCTCGCCCCTACATGGGGCAGGTTATCAAAGAGAAAAGCCTGCCCTGCTGCAGGGAAGACTCACAAGATCGGGTGAGGCCGGGTATGATTTAAGGTAAACACGTCTTCAAAAGATTGGTAGGATTCAATCATTCACATATTTATAAGCTGAAGTGGGTGAGGTATGATTTAAGGTAAACACATCGTCAAAAGTTGGTAGGATCCAATCATTCATATATATATATATATATAGAAAGAGAGAGAGAAATTTAGCCGTTCATCTTTGTCAAAATTTAAACCTAATACATTCATTTTTTTTTGATAGGTACACTTTATTCACATAAATACTTTTACTTTTAAATGTCAATCATTCACTGTTAAATATGAGTGATGAGATTTATTTAGATTTACTAGCACCTAAGTGTCTTAACATATGTTACACATATGAAAGCCTCCACTAACATTATTATCCATGGTACATATGTAATTTTAAAGTTTTTAAGGAGATTTAGAAAAGTGTGAAAATATTGATATTGCACACATGCTATCTAAAAACAATGAGAAGAGATAAGTGGACAATGTCGCAAGTAGTAGGATCCAACCACTCACACACGCATATATATATATATATATATATATATATATATATATATATATATATATATATAGAGAGAGAGAGAGAGAGAGAGAGAATGAGATCTACTAGACTAGGTCTCATTCGAGACTATGCTAGAAGATTTGGACCACCCATGCAATCACACGAATGACGTATATCGAGGTTCCTGTCCACATTGATCTCTCTCTATCTCTATCTCTCGGTCGGTGGCAGTAATTTCATTGATTTGCATGTCGATGTGAATAGGTACCTTGATCTCCACCGTCTGGGCTATCCAATGGACAATCTAGATCTTCTAGCATAGTTTCATTAGTCTGGATGAAACCCATTCTAACAACTTCTATTCTCTCTCTTTATATATATATATATATATAACAACTGCTAAGAAAGTTCTCTAATGTTTTGCATTTTCATGTCAAGTATTATAAGTTGAATCCACTAGCTCAGACTTTTAACTACGCTCGTCTATAAGGTAAGTATGATTATTTGTATTGATTTTATTTCATAATCTTTCTTGATTATTATATGTGTTGGTGTATGTTAATTATATTTTTTGAATCTCCCACTATTTTATATATAAATTCTATCACTAAGAGGATCAAGCTGCGTCTTACTCGAGCTGGAACTATTATCACTCTGTTAGTGGTTTGCCGGTCTCCGTCTAAGCATATCTACATTGTTAGGGGACAAGAGGCTGAGTGGTCACTTCTGAAGAGGGATAGCCGGAGCAAGCCGGAGGCGGCCTACCGGACACAGATGAATCTGTCAATCATTAACCATTCTCCTCATGTATTATCCTCTTACTCCTCGGCCACCATTGCCACATGCATGAATCGAATGTATTACCCGAGCAGTTTCTGATGTTAGCACCTGATGCTAATCAGCCCTTCGATCAAATCCGAACACAAACACGCTCATGCTTACGAAAATGGAGGTTTTTCACATAAGCACGTAAGCGTAAAATCAAGTGATGAACATAATGTATAACAGTACGAGAGTTTTAGAGAGGAGTCCCACAACACCACCACAACAACACAATGGCACTGCTTGGCTTAATTCACTTCATGTCCGGCTCTACTCTCTACGGCATAGATGAGAGAGATGACAAAAGAAAGAGTCTCGAAATCCCAATTTACTCTCTCCTCTCTAAATCTCTCTTTCTAAATACAAAGACTGAACCCTTAATTAGTGCTACCCAACTCGCTTTTATACAACAATAGACCTATTACATGGATCTTGCTCCCCTACAAGACTCACAAAAATCAGGATACCTAATGGAACCAAACATGATCCGACTCTACCATGACTCAAACCAGATCCGGACCCAACTCATGTATACAAGCATAAAAACCCAAAGTCATCCGCAACCTATAGAAGACCCAAAATACATAGCTGAACCCAAATCCAAGTCTTCAACATCAAACCACTCCAATGCTAGTGCCGGCTCCATCGTGCATGCCAACGGGCTGCCTTTCTCGAACTGATAGTAGGGTTTCTTTGGGTGCAGGGTCGCTGCGGGTGTGGTGAAAACCCGCCCTACTCTGCCCGCCCCAATGCCAACCCTAGGAGGGTGCTTGGTTTCAGTTTTGGTAGTGGTTTGTCAACTCCGACCTAATCACACACATTAGTAAACATATCCAGAGCCAAATGCAACCAAACCAAACCGAGTTACCAAAACCCAAATCAACCTTAATTTGATTGGCTCCAGATGTCCTAAAAGCTCGAATTGCAAGTCCAATCCAATCACCGATTGGGTAATGGAAATCCTATCGATTCTGAATCTGATTAGTCAGATTTGGATTTGGATTTGTACATATCCAAACTGTTGACAACCCCAATTGGAAATTGTATCCATCTACTCTTCCGTGACCAGTTAAATAATACAAGTGCTTAGTGTAAAATAAGTAGATTATGGCACTTGATAAACACGAAACAGAAGATAAATCATATTTTAAATATTTTCCATCTCAACATATACACACACATACATACATACATACTGTGTGTGTGCACGTGCATGCATGTGTGTGTATGTACATGTTATTGGGCCGAGTCTTGTGAATGGAGAAAACCAGCACCGAGAGAACTGGTTCCCATAGTGGGTCGATCAGCCTTGGGCTATTTGGGACCCTCAGGCTTTCGGGAACCCGTGATTGAAACAAAAAAATAGGATCTACTTAAAGTAATCAATCTCGTTCCTATTATATCTCCTTCATCATAATTTATCGTTAATCATGTTTGGATTTTGCCGGTTCACAACATTCACCAAACAAAAAGAAAGGTGGGGGTGCCCCGGTTCTGGTTAGACCGGTTCCAGGTTCAGCCGGCTTGGCCCCCCATCCAGTTCCGGTTTGAACTAGGCATGTCTAGTGCTCCTAACCGCGCGGTGCAGCTTTTAATCAATTTGGAAGACTTGAATTCATGAGAGTTCTCGATATAGGCCTAGTGCTATCTTGTTGGCTTAGAGGCTTTTATACTAAACGTGATAAATCAGGTCAGTGGACAGATTGGGTCACTTCGGGATTAGATCAAAAGCATGACACAGACCCAACCCATTTTTCTGGTCATTTTCCAACAGTGAGAAACGAGTTCATCATGCGATCCCATTCATGTACGTCTCTACACGTGTGCATACTTGTAACATACTTATGTATATATACATACATAGAGAGAGAAAGAAAAACTGGGAGTTGCTAGACGTTCTCTCATTCCATACTCTATTAGATGATCTAATCATATGTGTAATTGCATGGATGGAGCAGATCGAGTTGTTTGTTAATATCGATACGAGGTTTGATGTCATTTAATGTACATTGATACACTAAATGCATCACGAGTTAAGTATCATCATCATTATCATCCGATGATGAAGATGATCAAGCAATGCCTAGCATTAGAGGTTGTTTAGTAATTCTCATATATATATATATATATATATATATATATATATATATATATATATATATGTGACATATTTCTAAATATATAAGGTCTTTGAGTGCATAAACATCTCTACTGTTTGATTAACATAATTTATGTCGATGATTTAAATTTAAAAAGTATCCTACTTAATGCATCTCAAAGATAGTATGATAGAGATATTTAAGCATAATTATGTACCAAAAATGCTATGCATTTAGAACTACCTCGATACAATACAAATATATTCTCACATATATATATATATATATATATATAAAATTGTATACATACCATACTCTCTCTCTCTCCATGTATGTGTGTGTGAGAGAGAGAGGGGAAAGGTGGGAGAATTGGTCAGGTGAATGGTGGCATAAAACCCTGTGCAGGCATCCTCGCACTTAATCAGGAGGATTGCGGTGGGGAAGATGGTGGTCAGCAAGAAGCAACAGGGCCAGAGAAAAGAGCAACAGCTATATGGGTAGGTGGTCGATTGACAAATTAAAAGATCATGGTTTTGATACCGGAGCGTGCATCTGGTTTCAACCTCACCATTGTAGCCAAAAAAAAGAAAAAAAACAAAATTCTTGAAAATATAAATTGTAGCATTTTCCAAAAGAGTTCAAATCTCAAAAGGTTTTGGGTGTGGAAGTTAGCTAGAATAAATCAAACATTAAAGACAGAATTTATTGAACAACATGAAAATCTAAGTTGATCAACATCGACAACAAAATATGTATATATATAGAAAGAGAGAGATTGGATCATACTTACTACTGACATTATTCACTCATATATATATATATATATATATATATATATATATATATATAATTGACGGTCCTTACTCATGCTCAACCGTTGTTTTTCGGTAGCATGAGCATAATAAAACCATCCTTTGTCATTTTTCAAATATCCATACAACCTTCAAAATTACACTTTGTGCCAAGATAACATGAGCGACATGTATTTTGTTGCTAACATAACATCTATTATTATTATAAAAAAAAAAAAAATTCTCTATGGTTAAACATCATTACAATCAAAACCATCACGAAAACACATTTCGAACAAGCGTAAACATCAATTAAAAAGTAACGATCAAGATAGCCACTTTTTGATAGATTAAGACACTAAATTTGTGTTAAAACTTACGACGAACGAGAGAAATCAATAACTATCAACTAAGTTCACTAAATTTAAGATAATCGTCGAGATAAGCTACAATTTAACTTTTTGCGACGGATAAGAGAACAATTCCTACAATTCAAACCGTCGGAATCTATCGGAAAACAAGGATCACAACCAAAGATCATGAGTTCAATCCCAGGGGCGTGCATACCCATTGTACCAGGAAAAAATAATCAGTAATTCATATTTTTAAATATATGGAGGTTTAAACCAATCATGACTGCATCAATCACCTTAAGTCATGTGAATGATTAAATTAATGAGCCAAAGCTAGAATGCTTTGACTTAGACCACCTGAAATGCATCTGGAGAATATTTCCTTGTGCCATTAACATTCAATTAATGGCGTCCTTAATAAATGAATGGTTAACTGAACATGCTCTAAATCATACATTATCAACATTAGCTATGAGAGAGAGAGAGAGAGAGAGAGAGAGAGAGGAATCGGGCTCGATCATGTTCAATCATACTGAAATGGGATGTTTTGGATTAGAATCGGGCCACGTTCAGTATTTCTTGACCTAGTTTATTCAAACATCGATGATATCCCATATGATATATAGAAAGAATTTATTTTCTTAAGATCAAACCGTTGATCGAATCTCATTGTGCAACTTCCAACCTTCAACACCCGAACTAACGCACAAGCATTCGGTGCCTCGTCGATATTCAATATATATGACTAATAAAATACTAGATTGGTGGTGGTGGTGGTGTGTGTGTGAGAGAGAGAAGATGGAAACAGATTGCACCTTACAGAAACTGGTGCATTTTCTACGTGGGTGCCGAATAGAGGAGACAATATGCAAATAGTTTAAGTCGAACAATGATCATATGCTCTTCTCATATAATATTTAAAGAAAGAATTTCTTTTTCTAAGACCAAGATTTAGTCTCGAAGGAGATCGATGAGCGAACCGATGAATGAATCTCATTTTGTAACTCTCAAACCGTCAATAACCGAACTAATCACAAGCTTTCGCCATATGGATAGCCGTTATTTATGATTAAAAAATATTGATTCTTAAAATAGGTAATCAATAATGAACAGTATAAAATACCTTGATATGTCATATTATTGATTCTTGATGTAGAAGTATATCTTTTTTTTCAATCTCCGTATAATCACATCTATTCTTATGAAAAAAGTTTCTCATGTACGTTGAAACCCTAGATAAAGATGCATGTTTATATTGTACACCCCAATCGACCCAACAACCCTAAAACACAAAACCCAACAACCCACACCCCAGAACCCAGAACCCAAACACTCCTCCAACAACTCAACTCCACAACTCAACAACCCAAACTAGTTAAACCCTCGATTTAGGTTCTCTATTCAGTGAGGTCCACACTTCCTTGTCTGTAAGGTCTTTGGAACTGTTTGTGGGTCAAGAGTGTATTCAAGGGAATATGATGGCTGGTGCTCAGAAAAAAATATTTTAACAAGAAAATATATAATTTTCAGAAGAATTGTGAGAGAAATAATAAATGCACACTACATGAGCATGATATGGATGGGGGAAAATCCTTTATTGGATAAAGAAAGAGCCCCCTGGTTGGGTACCTTTCATGTAAATCTCTGGTGCACTTTGGTGAGGGGCACCTGGTCAGTTTGAGATCATGACATGATGGATTTAGGTGCTTATGAATTGAAAGTCTTCCTAGTAAATGGATTTTTGTAGAGATGCCAATCCGGGCCGGGGCGGAGGCTAGACTGTCCACATCAATGCGCGTATATATATACATACATATATATATATGTGTGTGTGTGTGTGTATATATGTATATATGTATGTATATATGTATATATGAGGCTAGACTGTCCACATCAATGCGCGTATATATACATATATACATATATGTATATATGTATGTATATATGTATATATGTATGTATGTATATGTATATATATATGTATATATGTATGTATGTATATGTATATATAATATATATACATATACATACATACATATATACATATACTATATATATTATATATACATATATATACATATACATACATATATATGTATGTATGTATATATATATATGTTACATATATATGTATGTATGTATATATATATATGTATGTATGTATATGTATATATATGAATCTTAGTTATTTGTATAGTTGATCTCACTTGTATATTAAATGTGAAATCATTCAAATCTCCACTGTTGATCTCAAAGATCGAACAATAGTGATGTTTCTACAAAATTATATACTAAAAGATATAGCTAAAAATATCATATTATATATACATGGTGGTGCTTTTTTTATAGTAAAATGCTAATATTGCATTAGATAGAGTACAATGACGAATAAGAATCAACCGAACCCTATTAAGAGAGAAGCAAGATATGGTTTATCGGCTTTTGCGGCCATGTGATCCACTTAACAATGCCAACGCTATCTCCCAAAACTAGGTTTTATAAAACCATATTTATTAATGACACATATGACTAATGATAATCAACTCGCATATTAATACTTTAAAATGCAACCTTAAGTGAAAGTTACATATTAGTTTATATGCATGGGCCCATGTGACCCACCACACTTGACTAAACCAGTTTGACACACATACATATAAAAAACAAAAGGGAATGTGGCCACTCTAGGGCTTTTTCAAAAGGCTAAGCATCTAGGTGAGAGTGACCTTGATTAAAGCACTTAATAGATTAATCTAAGCTAAAAGGAACTAGGAAAAGACATGGCTGGTATGGAACTGGCTTGGTGGCTCCAGTTCCACCTTTCATGAAACCAAAACTGACGGTTTTTAGCGGGGGCGGCGAAACGGTTTACTCATAGCCACCGTAGGAATGATCCAATGAAACCCTCCAAGAAGCACTTTGCTTACAAGGAGGAGGATCAAAATGAAGAGAGTTGAAGGAGCAAGAACTTCAAAACACCACAAAGACAAGAGGAAGAACAAGAACCATAAGAAATAGACTCATGGGTCCTTCAAGAGAGAGTGTTGGTACTGCAGTCGACTATTGTTGATGCATTATTAAAAGAGATCGTGCAGCCAATTGTAGCAAGAATCAGGCTCGGGCTGGTTTGACTATGGTTCCAAGTTTCGGGGTAACCGGAACCGGAAGATCCTAACCAGAAACATACCAATTTGGTTCACCTAAGGATATAAGCAGCCATTACTTTGGCGAGGTCACCGAGCCTTCTCTTCTTGAGAGTGACATGGGCTGCTATAGAAGCACCATGCTTCTCCAAAGTAGGTACATTTGAATGAAAATACCATTAACTCGAGTACCGATTGGTTACCCTTAATTTGTACATAATATGTTGTATTAATGCAAGATTTCCTTTCGCATGCATTTAATTTAATTTTGGATGCTCAGTTAAATCCCCAAAAACAAACATAAAAAACCAATAGTTCACCTGGCTAAGGGACCGACTCACAAGTTGAAGGTCATGAGTTTGATACATGGAGCATGTATGTGGCTTGGTCGCCCTATAATAAAATTAAAGAACCAAAAACACAAACATGATAATTGTGCCTTGTTAATGATATTGGTAGTAGTTGAGATGGTTAACAAGTTTGCTTTCACCCACCAAAAAAGTGCTCTAATGGAAAGATCAATGTGATGTAACCAAAGAATGCCAACTTGTTGCTTCATTTTCATTTCTAAATGTGACAATGAAGCCCCCAAATTCATAGTATACATCACTTTCTACATTGCTTTTCAATCGTCAAGAAACTTTTTTTGTGTGTTACAATGGGAAGACTGAAGCCTGATGCATGCCTCAGTATCAATCTCATGACCTTCACCTTGTGAGTTAATCACCTAGCCATGTGTTCTATTGCTCATTGTGGGATCATAGAGAAACATTTATTAGATGGTTCTTCTCACTTGAGACCAACAAGGGGTAGTATAAAAATAGCAAGCACTTCCATCTATATGTTTGTTTTATAAGAAACAAACTTTTAGGAGATTGTCTTTTTCTAAGGATTATATATATATATATATGAGTGATTGGATTGGATTCTCCTACAATTGGTGTTGCTTTCTCAAGCCTTATTATTGCTTTTTGGTAGTATGAGTATAATAAGGTTGTCTTTCATGATTTTTGAGATACTTGTGCTCTCAAAAAGCAATGGTCATGTATGAGTGGACAACATTGATGGTAGATAAGATCCGGTTTTTAATATATACATCCACACATATAGAGAGCACTCATACCTGACCATTGTAGGAGTTAACTGTTAACATAACCACAAAGATCCGGTTTAGACACATATATATGTGTCATAGTTAACTGTGAACATAACACATGAGAGTCGGCTACATGGATTCTTTGTTTCTATAGAGCTCGATCATGTATTATGTTAACAGTTAACTCAACATAAGATAAATCATTCTTTATTAATTCCTTCTAATACTTTTATAGTTTTTTTATTCTCCTTTTAATATTTTCATCATCTACCTTCTCATACTTCTTATGGGAGGTTTCTTTTATAACCTTTTTATGTGTTTAAACCATCTTAAATGTTTTTCTCTCATTTTATCTGTACCACTTCCAATTTATTTCTAATAACGGCATTACATATACAATCTTCCTTCTCAATCTCTCTCTCTCTCTCTCTCTCTCTCTATATATATATATATATATATATATATATATGTGTGTGTGTGTGTGTGTGTGTGTGTGTGTGTGTGTGTGTGTTGTTGAAGCCCTCCTCAACAATGTACTCTCAAATCTTGACAGTTCGCTCAACAAAGACATTATTTAGATCGAAAGAGTAAATAGCTTTTTAATGATGACTAACCA